>CANSZD010001971.1:0-125351 GCA_947648045.1 Beta corolliflora
ATGATGAAAAATAATATAATATGTTATGAAGTATGAAAGTTTGCAATGAGATGGTTGAGAATAAATAAATGAGGAAATAGTTTGTGAAGAAGTGAAGAATCAGATTGAAGTTGATTTATATTGAATTCCGAGTTTAGATTACTATATGCAAAATGTAATATGCTAGAACTAGATGATATATTATATTGCAAATATAGAAATATAAAATTAGGATAATTATTATTTTCTTAGAGTTAAGGGAATAAATAATTATGTTAATTTTATATATTTATATAAAAGGAAAAGATTTTTGAAGAAAAAGATTTTCTAAGAAACAAAAGATTTTCAAAAGCAAAAGATTTTCCAGAAACAAGTTTGACCAAAGCCGATTTGGAAAAGGATTGTGAAAAACCGATTGATAAAGAGTTTGAAGACAAAAGGAGTTTTAACTCAGAAAAGCAAGAGATAGAAAAAGCGGGTGTGATAATAAATTTTCTATAAAGTGATGCAAGATGATTTTGGAGAATTCTTATCTTGTAAGGATTGAGAAAAGAAAAATCGGTTTTTATCAAAAAGATAAATTGTTTTTGAATAGGAAAAGAATTTTATTCCTTTATTTTTAGGAATAAAAATTGTTCAAAAGATAATATATATCTTGGAGAAGGATTTTATTCGATTCCTAAAGATATATAAGGGATTACAATTCGGTTTTATAACTCACGTTTTCGAAAAAAAATCGGAGATGATCGAGAGGCGGAAACGGGTTCACAAAACGAGTATAGCACGAGTTGAAATCAAGTTAGAAACTAAAATCAACGTTTATCAATTGTCCTCTATTTGTGAATAAGAAGCACCGGCTTTTGAGGATCTTTTCTTTACGTAATTCCATTATTATAAGAAATTGGCAACACTTAGAGTTAAGTGTTGGGGAGCACTACTAGGGTTAGTAGTGGGGAATCGGAATTGTATCAAGAGTTTGGTATTTTACGGTTCAGAAAATGGCAAAGAGTAGTTTGTGTGGGCGTAAAATCTTAGGAGTGAGGTCGGATCACGTTAAATTCCTGTGTCTTATTATACGATTTCATTGTTTTATTGTTGATACAATTCGTTAGAGCAAAAACATTAATCGGAGAATTTACGAGTGTATAACACGGTGCTACAACCATTAATACCCATCATCAATTTGTGAAAATCGATTGGTTGCAACCACCTTTCATTCAACCCCACTTCTTAGAGTGTCCCCTTGTGTTCCAGCAAGTGGTATCTCCGAGCTTATTGTGCCAGAAGGCTCGTGCCGAAGAATAAAGTCATGAACATGCAAGATGACTCTCGAGATAGACACGCAGAAGTGCTTGATTTTTAACGGAAAAGAAGACTATGGATGGTGGAAGGCTAGGATGAGGATCTCCGTTGAGGATCGGATTATGAATCTTTGAAAGTCATAAGAAAGGACCAATCCTTATCCAAATCAAGAATCTTTGAAGGAAATATGGTCGACAAAGATGAAGATGACTACAATTCGATCGACTATGCAAAAGCGAAAAAAACTTCAAAGCTATGAGTATTCTCCGATATGGAATTGGACTGATGAATACTCAGGGATCTCGTATACTCCTGACAAAAGAAATATGGGACATATTGGAGTTGGCCCAGGAAGGTACGAATGAGGTAAAACAATCTAGAATAGATTTGCTTGTCCCAGCTTAATATGAATTGTTTACTATGAATAAGGACGAATCTATTCCAGAGATGTTCACTAGTCCCCACTGTCACTAATGGTCCGTTCTCTGGGCAAAGCATATGCCTGAAGATTCGTCGAAAGGTGTTAAGAAGTCTAACAAATCGATGGCTCCCAAAATAACCGCTATTCAGAAGCTAAATTTGACCTAAACTTTCACTAGAGCGACTTATTGGATCCGTAATGACTCGTGGGAACTTGTCTTAGATTCTAAAAATAATGAAACAAGTAAAGTATAATATAAGAAAAGCCCAGAATTGGAAATTAGAAAAGAAATAAATGAATAAATTGATGATGATATTGATTTCCATACTAAAAAATTTCAAAATTTTCTCAAAAAAATAAAAACAACAAATCACAGAAAGATGAAAATTTCAAAAGTAAGAGCACTACATCTAACTTTAAGAAAAGTGCTACTAATTCGGGTTGTTTCCAAGTGTGAAAGTTAAATCACGGGATAAAGTGTCCCTTATGGAATGATAAGAAGCCTAAGGAAAAGGGATCAAACAAAGAAGAGTTCCCCGCTTAATGATGCACCGTTTGGGAGATCGGATTACGATGAAGAGCGATTAGGAGCACGGTGCCATGAAAGAGAGAAAAAGTATGCCAGAATCATGCAGGAACTATCCACAGAGAGGAAAGGGCACGGTGCAGGGACAACTCTCACTTGTGTCTAATGGCTTAAAGTTCTTGCCACCAAGATGAGCGAAGGCAGTAGAGGTAAGTCTTCTTTCTCTAAAACCTTAGATACATCTTCTTTCGAAAAACCAACTTGTTACTGTGGGAAATATTATTGATGATTGTCAAGAAATGAATGATGATTTTTCAAACATGAGAAAAAGAGGTGAAAAATTTAGCTAAGCAAAAGGGTGGGTTGGAATTGGAATATAAGGATTTATTGAGGGATTGTAAAGAATTGATCGAAAGAATGATGAACTTGAAAAACTATTGAAGAGAAAATGTTGAGTTAAATGCTTTATGGTGCGAAGTCTCTCAGGAAATGAAATTGTGTAACTTTCATTGCCATACAGCAGTAACTAGAGGCTAAAATTGGATCCTTGGAAAATCAAATTGAATCGTTAAAACATGAGTTAAGTGAATTAAAAAGAGGCCAAAGATAAAGATCCAGGAGTATTCCACTTATGCTACCTCATGATGCTTAGTTAAGTGATGAACTTGATAAAGTTAAAGAGATTTGGAAATTTCGAGAAAAAGAAATGACGATCCTACAGCACCCATACATTGCAGTGCTTAAGAATCACAGGGGTGCTCGGAAAATGTATGAAAAATGGTTAGATGGTCAAAAAGCCTTAGAATATATCTCCGTGCAAGCGGCAATCGAAAGCAAGGGTGGTTTAGGATATACGAACCGGAAGCACGATGCCAAAATTTTTGAAAGAGACTTTCGTAAAGAAAAATATGTCGCCTGAATATTTGATTTAACGGCAAGGTCGGAAAAAATGGACTATCCGTGGATAATTGTAATATCAAGAAAAAAAAGTATTACTTGAAAAATGTAAAGTATGTAACTCAAATATGGGTTAGAAAAGACTTGTGAAGCTCCCAGCAGAAGAAAAAGGGACCCAAGCTTGATTTGGGTTCATAAAATCCGGAAGTGATCTTTTTGCGGAGGGAGCAGAAAAAGCGTGAGAGAAAGCGGCCTATGGTATCTCGGCAGTGTTCACTCAAGACATATATTTGCAGTGATAAATCTCAATTCCTCTCACTAGTAGCCTACCATGGAGGGTGTTACATTTAGCATTAACAGAAAGGGATAAATTATTGGTATTTGAAACGTCGACAAAATCCCTAACGCGCTCAAGTATAGAATGTGATGATGGTAAGTGGTTTGAAAAAAAAATTATTAAACATATCTAATTGATATGTGAGTGCAATTTACACTAAACATGGATATTTTCAAGATAATTGTGGTTTTGGGATTATTCTAAATTAGTTAAATCTAATATAAACATTTGTCCTCCTTTAAATTAAATATGTTAATTGGAGTAGGAGTGTATGTCTTTATTGTGTGTGAGAAAAGTCTGCTTGATATAAAAAGGACTACGTAATGGTCTAATGATGATGTCTATTAGCCAAGTGATCCTAAGTTGCCGAACTAATGAGCTATATGATCCTAAATTGCCGAATTATTGAGCTATGAAATGCTAATTCTTTCTCTTATGGCAAGCTTGATCTTTATCGATATTACGATTTTCTATTTATGAGTTTGACATTTGTGCCGTCATTATTTCTTTCTTTCATATGTCTCACCTTATAAATCCATTTCCCTATTATTATCCTTCTTTTCCTCACCCATTGATCCGAGTTCAACAAGTCCTTTTAATCCTGATTAATGATAATTTATGGGGGCAAGAACTCTTGATAAGATGATGGATGAAAAAGACGCATCAATTGGGGGAACATGAAAAGGTTTGGGAATGAAACACGAATACGTGAAAGAATGAAAGTGCTCGATTCACCTCAGTGCAAGGCACGGTGCCGGGGGAATGCATCGAAAAGAAATAGAGGTCGGATTAACTTATCTTTGATCTCTTATTAATTGTCTCTAATAATATTGTGTGAGTGCGCTCTTCCTTCTAAAAAAAAAAAAAAAAAGAAAAGAAAGAAAGAAAGTAAGACACTTGTTTAGATAAGTCCTCAAGTTCAATTCAAATATAAAGATAATTATCAAAATTTAAGAAGATCATTATTTTGGATTCCGGTATTAGAAGATTAGTTATATTTGGAAGGGAATAGATTGTTCAACGCGACACGAGAAACACCACGGAGCCAGGGTGAAGAAAGTTCTATGTTACTTATTTGTGAAAGTTGAAAATCTTTAAAGAAAGGTTTAAAAGCACTTGTTGATCCAATTACCATTTCAAATCTTCAAGCTTGCATTACCTTTCTTTATCTTACTCTCTTAGCTATCACCCATGATCCTTCATGATTATTTCTTGCTTCATAATTTCGGATTGTAAATTGGATTATTTTTTTTGCTTAATGACTTCGGATTGTGATTGGATTCTGACATAGCACCGACGATCCTAGTATTTATTTATTGCTTGAGCTACTTGCATTATTTTGTTGACTATATATCACTTTGTCTCGCTAAACATGTTGAGTACTCTCCTTTTTGATATTGGTAATGTCGAAAGGGGGAAGATAGGTATAATGTTATGCTATTTTCCCTTATGTGATTAATGAGTCCAGAGTTACATATTTTGAGGGGAAAAAGTGATTACTTAATAATATTATATTGGAGTGTTGTGTCATCACAGGGAGAATTTATTTGTGCATTGAATGTTAAGTTTTGATGATGAAAATAATATAATATAATATAGTATGAAAAGTTTTTGAGGATGGATTGAGAAAGGGAATAAATAAATGAAGGCGTGAAAAGTGAAGAATCAAGATTGAAGTTCAAGTTTATGTTGAATTTCAAGTTTAAGATTCCTATATATTCGAAATGCTAATATCTTTAGAGACTAGATGATATATTATGTGCAAAATATAGAAATATAAAATTAGGATAATTATTATTTTCTTAGAGTTAAGGGAATAAATAATTATGTTCATTTTATCTATTTATATAAAAGGAAAAAAGATTTTTTTAAAAAAAGATTTTCGAAAACAAAAGATTCAAAAAGTGATTTTTATTGGCAGAGTTGGAAAAGGATTGTGTGAAAACCGATTAATAAAAGAGTTTGAAGACAAAAGGAGTTTTAACAAGGAAAACAAAGATAGAGAAAAAAAGCTGATTGTGATAATAAGTTTTCTATAAGGTAATTACTAGTTGAATTTGGAGAATTCTTATCTTATAAAAAGGATTGAAAGAAAAATCGAGTTTTTTATGAAAGATAAAATTTGTTTTTGAATAGGAAAGAGAATTTTTATCCCTTTATTTTAGGAATAAAAATTGTTCAAAGGATAATATATCTTGGAGAAGGATTTTTATTCGAGTTCTAAAGATATATAAGGGATTACAATTCGGTTTTATAACTCACGTTTTCGGAAAAATCGGAGGTATTAAGAGGGTAAACAGATTTCCTATGGCACGAGTATAGCACGAGTTATAGTCGGGTTAGGAAACCCAAAACAACGTTTGTAATTGTCCTCTATTTGCTTGAATAAGAAGCACGCTTTTGAGGATCTTTTCTTTACGTAATTTCATTATTATAGAGAGTGGCAAGACTTAGAGTTAAGTGTTGGGGAGCACTACTAGGGTTAGTAGTGGGGGAATCGAATTGTATCAAGAGTTTGGTATTTTACGGTTCAAATAATAAAAGAGTAGTTTGTGTGGACGTAGATCTTAGAGGTGAGATTGAACCACGTTAAATTCCTGTGTCTTATTATCGATTTCATTGTTTTATTGTTTGATACAATTTCGTTCGAGCAAAAACATTAATCGGAGGAATTTACGAGTGTATAACACATGCTTGACGGCATTTGTGCCATAAGAGTGTTTTTGTGAAAATCGATTAGTTTTAGCCACTCAATTCAACCCCCTTCTTGAGTGTCACCTTGTGTTCCAACACAAACTAATTCTAAAAGGAATTACTTCATTAATCTAAAATTGGATTTTTTTTATTGTTCGGTATTACAAAATTCCTCAAATTATAAATTGTATGGTATTAGAAGATGTTTTTGTCGATTAAGTTTTGTGGAAAAATAAATTTAGCTGGTTGATCGACAAATAGTATAATACTTTTAAAATTCTCATCTTTTTTATAATATTTGTATCAATTAAAGTATATTTGCAAATAAAAAAATCGCAGTATAAGTGTGTTATGAGAGATCGGACTAAAATATATTGAGCAACGAAGTTTTTAAAATTGGTGAGAATATTTTCCTTTGTTGCTTACTTTGTTAACAATAGTTGTGAAATCGAGTTGTGGTAAATGATCTACATCTAAAATATGAGGTTGTGCACTCAAGAATTGATTCTTACATTTGCTTGTTTTTTTATTTTTTATGAATAAACTTTATGTACTTATATGATGACATGACACAATGCCATTAGTCTAGAGGAGGATGACAAAATTCCTCAAATCATTTTTCCAGCCCACACCTTTTCAAATATTTATAAGTAAATAAACAACATGCACTTATATAAGAGTATGATAACATGGTGCCATGTCATTTGTATAGAGGAGGAAGAAACGTGGTGACTACAATCATTCCCCGCACTTTTTTAATATATACTTTCTTCATTACAAAGTACTTGTCACGATTTAAATTTTGGATTACTCACACACTCTCCTTTGAGTGCATTTTGTGAATTCTACGTAAAGTTAAAATATAGTCGTCTAAGATCTTGATTGGATCTATCTCGACATATCTTCAAAATATCACTTTTTATAAATTTCAAATACAAATGAATTATATATTGGTGAGCTTACACATACACTTCTCCTAAGGCCGACTTGTAGAGCGAGGCCCGTATGGGACATATACTTCCTCTTTCTTTTCCGTTTTCACAATCTTGGCTTTTTACTCACATATTTCACTTTAACCATCTTGTATTACTTACACGGTTACACTCCCTTCGTCCCTTATTCGATATAGTTTTGAGCTTTTATCTTTCTAATGTCATAATTTTGACCGTTTATATCTGTAATAATCTATCGACAAATATTATAAAAAAGTTAACATATTGAATATATATACACTAAGACATCCTATAACATCTTATATACTAGATTTGCCTTTGTATATTAGTCAAAAAATATAGGTAAAGTAGGTTATGTGAATAGTATACATGGTTAAAACTGCATCAATTAATTATATCATTATATGGGATGGAGGTAGTACGCAAAGACATACTATGTATAATCTTTATTATATATATATATATATATATACATCAACGTTTTATAATTATTACTTGTGCATGATGTTTGCGCCAAATATCACCTAAGGATGCCACTTAATTGAGACGTCAACAAATAGATGAGCTTGTATCATTACTGCAAGTAAAAAATAGTAATGCGTAAAAGTGGAAATCTGATTTTCCGATCCGGTATCAGCTTTAATTGTTCGAATTTCCAATATCCAATTCGAAAAAGCCAGATTGAATATCTTATCCGGAATTTTTTTGTATAAATACGGACCGGATCCGGATGACATTATTTTGAAAATTCGAATATTTGGATCCAATTCAACTACTTTCTTATGTTATCTTCAAATTTATAAATTATAACTTACTATTTAGCGTTAACCTAAATTTATAAGGGGTCTAAGCTACATTTGAAAGTTTTCAAGTATTCCTAAAATAATCTTTTACCAAGATGATGATGAGTTGTTGGTGGTGGTGGTGTTGTTAGTTGTTGTTGGTGGTGGTGTTGTTGGTGTTGTTGGTGGTGTTGGTGTTGTTATTGTTGCTCCTGTTGTTGTTGTTGTTGTTGTTGTTGCTGTTGTTGTTGATGTTGCTGCTGTTGTTGCTGTTGTTGTTGTTGTTGTTGTTGTTGCTGTTATTGCTGCTGCTGTTGTTGTTGCTGGTGTTGATGTTGTTGTTGGTATGGTGGTGGTGGTGGTGGTGTTGGGTCTGCTATTATATAGAGCAAAGATTCATAGATCAACTAATATTAATGGACATTGCACAAGTCAAAATTAGATCCAAATAATCTGATTTTTGATCATCTGGTTAAATCAAATATTTGAAAGTTTGAATAATGCGGCTAAACCGGATTGGATACGGATAATATTTTTTGTGATATGAAAAACCGGATATCCAATATCGGTACTAAAAAGGTGGATCTTTATTTTAGGTAGTATATATATGCTCAACTATTAAGCTTTCTTGATTCGGAGTAGTTATTGGATGAGTGACCTCCAACGGAGTTTCTCATAGTACATCTTGGGAGTACAAAATGCATATTCAATTGACCAAAACTTGCCATAATTAATCAATATACACGTGCTAGAATCAATCCAATTGACCATAAATAGCCATAAATGTTCTCTTTATGGAGAATGTAGCTTGCCAAAGATGATCTTAGACTGAACCGGAAATAGTTAGCTTGAATTTTTGAAAATTTTATATGAAATGGTCCACAATGGCCATGCATGCATATTGTTTTTTTTTTGTAGAAAGGAGCAAATTTAATTAATACTATTGAAGTTTGTTACAACATTTTGCATGCTACCAGGAGTTTCAACTGGATCCGACCCCTGGTGCATACAATTGTTTTGTCAAAGTTACAAAGTTTAATACAATAGGGGGGGTTGACAATACAAATATTATGAAAACCATTCGTTCTCCCCTTTGCATTCCTTGCTATATAATCCGCTAACTTGTTTGCTCCCCTTCCTTTATGATTGACTTTAACGCTTGGCTGATCTTGGAGCAATGCCCTGCAATCCTGCAATCATTAATTAATACTAGACACATTATTGTTAAGTGTTTTTACTTTGTTCAATGCCATTGTTGCAAGTAAACAATCAGTCTCAATTTTGTAATGTTGCCATCCATTTCTTACGGCCCATTGCAGAGCTAGCCTTATGGCTTTTAACTCTGCTTCAAGCTATCAGTGGCAAATGGCCATATTGTTTGGTAACAGTGTAATCGACTGAAAAGCCCATAGATCGGCCCTAAATTTACTTGATCCAATTTACTTTATTTTTGGGTTATCTAGCGACTAGCCCAATCTTGCTATAGTTTGTTGGAATTGCAGAAAAAGAAATTATAATCAACTTAGATACGCTATAATTGACCTAAGTGGCCTTTAATAGTCAGAAATATGATCATCATGGTGACTTTAGGCCTCTTACGTGATATTACCTCAAATTAGCTATGGTTACTTTGAATTGGTGTAATATTAGTTGAAATGAACCATATTCTTGCCCCATATATATATATATATATATATATATATATATATATATATATATATATATATATATATATATATAGCCTAAGGCAAAAATATGTCATTATGCCACATGTATTCCCCTTCTTCCACACAATAAAAAAAATTTATTAGGAAAGATAATGGGCACCGAAGACCAACCTCGCTCGGCTACAAGCTGCAGGGGCACATCGGCTCGAGGCCGAGTAGGTGCAAGACTAAACGATCCATAAGACAACAAGCACTGAAGGTCCACTTTGCCACCACAATAATAATCTCCATCATATTGTTGGAATGAGGATTCGAACATTGGGCAATGCCACGGGTCGGGGTGATACTTCCTTGAGCTACCACCTCTCCTCTCTCCCACACAATCAAATGAGACATATCTATACTTATATATTAAAAGGCGTTCCAAAACAAGGAACGGTGTCACGTGACGCTCTCCCTAAGGGCGTTTTACTCCATGTAATCCACATCCAATACAAAAATTAGAAATTTCATAGTATAGGGTTTGATCCCGCGACTTCAAGTTTATATACTAAAGTCTTAACCACTAGACCAAGTGAAATTTAGTGCTATTATCATCTTAAAGCATAATATTAATAAATGAAAATTTTCTACTTAGGGGCATGGTAGGGCCTAATAACTAGTTAAACAATAAAAATGTGTGTTCTAAGACTTGAACCCATAACCACTCATTTGAGAAACAAATGCACTAACCAACTACTCTACAATCTCATGTTGGTCTTTGTGCAAAAAAAATTTTATTCAAAGACAAGATAATATTTCTATCTCTAAAACAATTAAATACAAATGTATATATTGATACTCATTAAGCTAATGCTAATAATAGCATGTCCTACCTTTCAGTAATCGTATATAAAAACAAAAAACTCTTCAAATCTTTATAACCTCCGTAAATAACATTATTACACCATCTAATTACATAAGTTATATTTTTACACATTAACCTAATAAATTTCAAAAACAAGATTGTATCATTTTCCTTGTAAATGATTATTATATATTTATATATATATGTACTCTCTCGAAGCCGAAGGTTATATATTGATGAATAATTCATACTAGAATTTACTATGTAAAAAATTTAAATAGAACTGGAAGATCTTTGTCTCAGCACAATCAAATGTCTATAACTCTTTTTTCCCACTTCTCTCAAGTGATTGATTTAAAATTTCAAATTCACATTGGTAAATGATCCGGAGCATCGCTCGGGCCAACAACTAGTTTAGAAGTATAACACTAATTCATGCATGTATTTTATAATAGAGCTAGATGATGTGAGAACGTGACTATTCAAGCATGCTTTTTCAACACACTAACTTCATCAAATATATATCGATTGATTCAAGAAAACCATATGTATGTTTTTCTCACTTGAATGAAAAAGCTTACTACAAATTTAGGCTTGGAGGTGATCGAGGCCTTAATCACCAACAAAAAACAACACATAAAATAGAAATACGTATACAATTATGAATATATATCAGTTTCAAGTTGCTCTAATGCTGAAATATGGAAATAATACTTAAGTTTTGATCATGACCCAACAAAATCAGAGTAATAGTTTTAAGAACATTGGAAGCCAGAGGGTGCCCCTTTGCCACAGTTGTTGAGCAACAAACTCAACGAGACAGGGACATTAAGGTTGATCCCTAAAATATTCGCCTTAATGGCAGTGCAAAGGCAAATTGCTGCATTAAGGTCGGTCAACCCTTGAATGAGAGAGCAACATGAACTCTGTGGTGGGGTTCCAATGACAAGCCCAAGCAAGTTACCCAATACATTGGCACAAGCTCCCAACTTGAGGACATCTATGGGACAGTTGCCTTGTGATGACGGTGTTGGTGATTTACTAGGTGGTGACGGGCCTGATGGCACTGGTGTTGGTGATTTGCTAGGTGGTGATGGGCCTGATGGTACCGGTGTTGGTGATTTGCTTGGTGGTGATTTCCCTCCATGGGGGCCACCACAAGGGCAAGGGGGCTTAGGGGTATGTGGTGGTGGTGGGCAAGGGACATAATGGCAACTCACCAAAGAGAAAAATACTAGGTTGAGGCATATGAGGAGGGTAACTGATGACAAAGCTTTTGAAGACATCTTAGAAACTAAAATAAATTTAGCTTAAATGGGTTGTAAATTGGAATCGTAGAGATTGTGGTTGCAAATGGATGAAGGGCGTTAGGGTTTTTATAGTGGAATTTTTATAAAACTTCTAGGAGCATAATTATACACTTATTACTACTAACCAAAAAAAGATATTTTTCTAGCTAAATGATGGCCCATGAGGTGATCTAGTATGACTGCAGCATCACATATAATCTGCATTCAGACTTTCGCTCTTCCCTCTAATAATAAGTGCATTTGGCGACATATTCTCAATTAGATGTCTGAAGTTTGACTAAATCACAACTTTATTACAGTTCTAGAGCTTTTTTTGGTGAAATAATGTTTTAAACTAGCCTTCAGTTTTAGAAAGTGTTCAAAAGACAGAGATGGGTTTTAGAGTAACTTTCAATTGTGAAATAGGCAAAATTGGACTCAACATCCCAAAATATGACTTGGGGTGCACGTAGCACGATAAATTTTGGCTAGTAGCCAAATATATCACGAACTATTAGACTTGGTGCAACGCATATCATTAATGATACGCATATCTTGATTAATTTAAACTCTGTTCCAATTTTTCTAGATGAGTATTATAAGATGATATTAGATTAATGGATAAGTTATTCATGTTCACACTTGAGGTTACGGATTCAAGACTTGTAAATTGTAATGATAATGTTTATATTTTCTAATATATGAGGAAGACATGTAGTGAAACTCTTTGCTTTGAACAAGCATATTGATGGAGAATATAGTTATTGTAATTCTAATACTATTCATGATCATTTTTTTGTTGAGATTATCAGAGAGCCACTAGAAGAGTATGGTGTTTCCGGATTCAATCTCTAATATTGGACACCACTCTTTTATTACTATATCAATTAGGCTATCAGACATATATATGGTCAGTTCTTTAGCCCAAGGAAATCTAGAGTGGAGACTTAGAGATGGATTGACACTTTTTGAAACAATATTCGAAAATAACGATGATGTTAAGTTTTGACGGTGATATTGGCAGTTTACTAGTTTGTATTGATTCTAATTAACAACCTCTAATTTGTCTATGCTATACTTTCTCCATTTCTGTTTAAGTGACTAACTTTCCTTATTTGAAAATGTCATAATAAATGATTGATTTCCCTAAATGGGAAAAAGTGGTCCCAACTTCCATTATTTAATTGTTTCACCTACTTATTTCATTCAATATTCGAATTTGATTGGTTAAACAAGTAGTCTCAACTTTCTCTCTGTACCCTCCTTGATTTTCCACCATTTTCTCTCTCAATCACTTAAAAAGAAATGTAGGAAGTATGTCGATACCTTCTATCAAAACTTGTTGCACGGTAACATATTATTATACCAAGCAAGAAAAGAAATGGAACATTGACTACGTTGGCATGGTTCATTAGAGAGTTTACATTACCTCTTTTATCTTTCAGTTTGGGTACGGTCATCCCTCAAGTGACACGGGCAGATCATGCCCTCTTAAATCTTAATTAATCAGCTCATACATCGTAAATCTAACTGTACAATGTCAAATTGGGGCGCATATACTTCGATGAACATACACAAGTGATGTACTACGTCATAATCATCGAGTTCAAATATATTTGTTATCATAAGCTCAATCTTTAGTTTATTTGAATGAACTTTAGTCATTTTCTTTATAATTTAGTTTTATTATATTCATTATAAAAAGTTTGAAAATGTATGAGCTCCTAATATATAGGTCATTTTCGATTGTATATATGACTTTTGGCATACATTATAGTTCATCCATTTTAAAGCATATAAATTTGTATACCTTGTTTCAAAATCTTGGATTTTCCACCGCATATAAGATATAAGTTAACTAAGGTTGAGGATGCGCTTGATAGCTTCTGACATATGACAGGATATTATTCAAGTTGCATCTATGAGCTTTAGCAATTGAACCTTAATTATAGTGGCATGATGGCTAATCTCGGAAACCCCCTTTCATGTGGAGAAAGAGAATATTTTGTTTACTTAAAACTGGCCATGCAAACTCTAAATTTAGCTAGAATATAAATCAGCACGTAAAATTTTTTACTTTACACCTAAAAGTGGTAAGATTTCAACAAGCTCTTAATGCAGTTACAAAAGTATACATTGGAACTTTCAGCAATTAGCATTGTGTATACCAGGTGCACAGTAAATTTATTGTGAGATCACTAATGAGTCTCTTTTTTTAAGTCATATTCGGTTACTTTGAAATCATAAGGAGTCACTTCTAAACAAAGGATAACTTTAACCTTAAATTGGTCACTTCGATATGCGTCAAAGTGACCCAATTAAGGCAAAAAGTTACTCATGTATGGTGGGTAACTTTTTACCTTAAAAGAAAAAGAGTCACTTTTATATAAGTGACCCATTAAGAACAAATAATTACCCCCATTTCACGAAAACTTATTATGCACCAACTTGTGAACTTTTAGAGTATTTGTTGGAACACAAGGTGACACTCAAGAAGGGGGGGTTGAATTGAGTGGCTAAAACTAATCGATTTTCGCAAAAACACTCTTATAGCACAGTGCCGTGCACTGTGTTATTTACTCGTAAACTCTCCAATTTATGTTTTTGTTAAAACGAAAATGTATCAAACAATAAAACAATGAAATCAAATAATAAGACACACGAATTTGACGTGGTTCAATCTCACCTCTGAGATCTACGTCCACACAAACTACTCTTTTATTATTTGAATCGTAAAATACCAAACCCTTGATACAATTCGATTCCCCCACTACTAACTCTAGTAGTGCTCCCCAACACTTAACCCTAAGTGTTGCTACTCTCTATAATATGAAAGATTACAGAAAGAATGATTCCTCAAAAGCGTGCTTCTTATTCAAGCAAATAGAGGATCGTTACAAACTTTGTTTAGAGACCTTAACTTACTAGTAGCTGCATGCGTGCCGGCTGTGCTGCAGGATATCGTTTTCGGCTCTCAAAATCTTTATCTCTCCAAATCCAAAACGTGTCATAGTATACTGATTTCTATCCCTTATATAACTTCATCAACTGAATAAGAATTATTCTCCAAGAAATAATTATCTTCTTGAATAATTTTTATTCCTAAAATAAAGGGATATAATTCTTTTCCTTTTCAAAATCCTATTTTATATTTTATAAAAACTGATTTCCTTCTTTCCTTATAAGATAAGGATTACTCCATATCTTATCACAATTTTATTTATATCAGTTTTTTACCCAAAATCTTTATCAAAATCTTTTCTTTAAAAATCAGATCTTCTTTTCATAAACACTTTCCTTTTTTCCGAAAACCTTCAACTACGTTTTCTTTATCTTTTTTCGAAAACAAAACTTTTATCTTTTTCAAAACCTGATTTTTCGAAAATAAAAATTCTTTTTCTTTTTAAAACTGTTTTTTGAAAATAAAAATCTTTTTCTTTTCAAAACTTATCTTCGAAAATAAAAATATTTTTCTTTCTAAAACTGATTTTTGAAATCCTTGTTTTAACAAAACTCTCCCTTCTTTTTCTTTAAACCATAAAAACATGAAATTAACATAATCACCTATTTTCTTAACTCTAAGAAAATAGTTAATCATTCTAATTTCATATTTCTAATTTTTGCACAAAGTTCTAATATGTTAATTACATTGCATACACATGAATTCAATATAACTAGACCTAAGCTTCCTTGTTTTCAATCATCAAATCTTAATAGCTTGATCACTGTTACAAATATTCATGTTATAGCATAGCATAGGGTGTTTATTATCATCAAAATATTCAAAGTTCAAAACACAACAGTATCAATATTTAAGATTCAATAAACCCCATTCCCAACTTGTTTACACGATGTTCTTACCAAGCATATATGCCTTTCAACATCAGCCTCGGTGTTGGATTACGCTCGATCAGGGTATACAATAATCCAAGAATTATGACAATTTTTGTCCCCAAACTTTCAATTGGTAAAGTGCTGACTTTGACCAAGATATATTATCAGTACTTCAGCTGTTAGCCACTCGATTAAGGGAGGTAAAACGTTACTTGTTAGCTATTTTATGGGCATTAAATTTTCAGAACTTGTCGACACGCTACAGTACCTTTTTTTCAACAATTTGATTAGTCCTGATAATTGAATAAACATTGCACTAGAGACAGTGGCGGATCCAGGAATTTAAGAATAGTTGGTCACTACCGACTAGGTTGCACAGAGACGGATACGGGTACGGGTACGGGTTCGAATACGAGGAGAAGGTGGAGGAGATGGAGGAGGAGATGGAGGAGGAGAAGGTGGAGGAGAAGGTGGAGGTGCATTTTGAATTGGCGTTCTTTTAACAAAAAAACTTGAAATATCCTTCGTTTTTTTCCTTTTCATTCTGAAAATTAAATTAATAATTTGAATGAGATTAAAAGGTCAACACAATACAATCAAGTACATAATACATGATACATCATTCAAAAATGATTTCTAAAACATTCTAATTTCTAACCTTAGTAACATAATTCCTAAATCACAAATTCACAACACAATCATTTGTCAATTTCGCATCCTAATCTAATTCCTAAATCACAACACAATTGTAATGAAATCCAATTGACAAAAATACACAAATACACAATCATTTGTCAATTTCGCATCCTAATATAACTCCCAAATCACAACACAAATACACAATCGTTATGAAATCCAATTGACAAAAATACATACATACACAATCATTTGTCAATTTGGCATCCTAATCTAATTCCCAAATCACAAGTTCACAACACAATCGTAATGAAATCTTAATGAAATTCAATTGACATCCTAGCGATTAGCGAAGATTAAGAAGGTTGAATTAGAAGAATACTGTCACTGAAGTTTGGCGCCGCTCATTGCCGCGTCGTCGCTCTGCCCCCACCGTCCTGCAGCCTATAATCGAGACATGAAGAAGTGAAGATGTAAGATTCAACCACAAACATCATCACCAATCTGTGACCCTCGCAAAATTAATCAACCTAAATAGATCTCAAGTTCCTCAAGTTCGAACCTAAATTCGACCTAAATAATCAACCTAAATAATCAACCACAAAGAACCTTTAAATCAACCTAAATTCGAACCATGAGTCCATGACCTCAAGTTCCTCTTCAACGACCTTCGAATAGATCGACCACAATTCCACAAAGAACCACAAAGAACCTAAATCAACCTAAATAGATCGAAGTCGAACATTGAAGTGATTGAACAAAACCCTAACAAAATCTCACCGGCGAACAAAAATGATAAAAAAACTGAAAGAATTTTAAACTCACCAGTCACGGGTCACCGGCGAGTCGGCGACGAGTCGCAAGTGTGAGGTTTAGTGTCTCCGCCACTGGCGACACTTCGCGACTTCGCAACGTCGCCTGAGGCCCTGAAGTGTGAAGTGCGACTTCGCAACGACACTGGTGAGGGACTGAGGGTGTGAAGAATGAAGATCTCCGTCGAGGCGTCGACCGTCGACCGTCGCCGTCGCCGTCGCCTGAAGACTGAAGACTGAGGGCGTTCGCGAAGGAGAACGAGAGAGAAAGAGAAACTGGGTGAGGGAATGAGGGTTAGGGTTCGCGTGTGAGAGAGGGAAATGAAATTTTTTTTATTTTTTTTTATTTTTCAGGAATAGTTGGTCACGTGACCTATAGGGACCACTAATAGATCCGCCACTGACTAGAGATTTTCCAGCAATAACTTCCTAGTTGGAGATACAAGATAAAAAAGAGGGAAAGCAGACAGTGCTAGTTTTGGCTGTATATATGTTTTGATCAAACATGTCAACTTTTGCCACTAACTTTTGCATTGCATGTCACAATTTTTAAGCTTTGGCTTCCGATTTATATCAGCCGCTTTCAGACACTGCTTTCTATAATTTATCTTTCCCGCACCCTGATTTGCGGCCAAGATCCAGAATTAGGAGATACTATGCATTACACAGTTTCATACTGAACACTAGAAGTATATTATAGTCCCTACTCGAAAGATGCACGAGGGAACTTTCCTCAATATCGATTTGATTATAAGGGTTTTTCGTGATCTGATTTGGTTCTCTTTGGTACATAATTCAAATGAAACAGTAAAACTACTAACTAAAATTTTCTCAAATCAAACCAAATAAAAATAGTGAGCCAAATCGCACGACACAAACATCATTTGTTGCTGTTTGGTTGACCATACTTCCTTTATTTTCTTTTTTTATGGGTCATATTTTTTTTGGAAAATGAAGAGATATATAACATTCAGGCTTAAGTGATAACTAAATATTCAAAGATATACTACTCCCTCTGTTTCTTTTTAGGAGAAAGTACAAAAGTGAGAGATAAACTAAAATTGTGGAGAGAGAAACTAAAAAGTGGGTTAAGATATTAAAAAGTGGATGACATGGATGGAAGAAAAAGATAAAGTAGATGGGACATGTTACCAAGAATAGAAAAATCAACAATGTGTAGATTAAAAAGAAACATACCAAAAAAAAAAGTGTGTAGATAAAAAAAAAACGGAGGGAGTATTGGCTAAATTTTCTTTAACAACTTAATAATATGGGGTGGTAACGAGCCGAATCGAGACCAAGCCTGGGCTACCTCGACTCGGCTCGTAACACTTTTAATTGAACTCGAGTTGAGTCTCGAGCTTTTTCGAGCTTAAATTTTCTAGTTCATTTTATATTAAAACACAACTTGAGTTAAAAATTTATATTACATAGATTCTATATATAAATAGGTTTAGACTACTTACTTTGAATTTTTCACAAGTATTGTGCACAATTTAAGTATAACTTTTCATTTAATTTCTATAATATGAAAAAAAATATAGCTAAACATATTTCGAGCCTGGTCAGGAACTTTTCGAATTGAACTTTGTTGTGCTCAATGCTATAAAATAACGAGCCAAGCTCAAATAGTTTGTGAGCCAGCTAGGCTCAATATGTATATATATATAGGGGCAAGATCACATGAGAATGCTCCTTACATGAGAAATGAGAATAAATCTCAACCACACGATTGGATTAGAGTTACAACACTTGTTCATTGGAGTTATACCTCCGAAAAAATTTTGAGCCCAAAAAAAAAAAAATTTAATCTTTTTTTTCTAATATTTTTTTTTTGGAGTTACATCACTTTTTCATTAGAGTTATATCACTTGTTCATTAGAGTTATAGCGCATAAAATCCATTCTCATTTCTCATGTAAGTATGCATTCTCATATGAACTCACTTCTATACATACTAGCATTTTTGACACGCGATGCGTGCGTGCATAAATTTTAGCATTTATTTTGGGCACACATAGGTATTTAAAAAGACGATATCATTCACTTATGCTTAATCACAATTTTATGAACAACATAATGTGGAATAAAAAAATGTCATTTTTGAATTGACATGTTTTTATTTGTAAAACCGTAGATTTTGAACTACTGTGTTCTTTAAAACAAAATTATAGTGAACTTTATATGTTTAAAGGGTAGAGTGCTTATGTTTTATACTCCCTTACCATTCCTTATATAATAGAAATTGTAAATAGTAGGCAATAAGCAATATTTTATGAGTGCATAAGTTTGATGATATTCTGTAAAATAATATGCGGTGAAATGTAATGTTATTATTATCAATATTTGGTAACCATTTTTTAATTGAAGATTCTCATTTTGTCAATGATCTTGAAACTTTTTTGTGTAAAGTTTTTCAATCAAATTCATTTTTTTTACTTGTGTCTTAATTAGGTAATTATTTGTTTTGATCTTAGCTTGTTTAATATGGAAATAGCTTCTATCTTCTTTCTTTCCTAATATTTTCTTTTTCTTAAGGGTATTTTTGTATTTTCAAAGGGGGACACCATGCCTCCCCCCTTCACTTATATAATAGAGATATATATACATATATACATATATATACATATATACATATATACATATACATATATACATATATACATATACATATATATAGATATATACATATATATTTGTAATATTAATTAAATATCAAGCTTTAACTTTTAGAAAAAATGAAAAATAATATTGTTAGCCTAAAAACAATTATGTTATCTACGGCTAGGTTTTCCATCTTCACCATTAAAACAATTCTTCACTCTGACCATGCTGCTACTCTTTACCGAACTAACCCTCCACATCAGGTTCGCCGACGACCATATCAGTTTGAAAATTGGTGTTTGGAGCGCCCTGAAGTTATTCAATCATCTCGGAAGTATGGGAGATGTCAATTCAGGGTTCGGCCATGTATGCTCTTACTGTAGAATATGTAATATTAAAGACAAAAGAATAAAATAAAGTGAGGAGAGAGTATAGTAGATTAGCAGTGGAAGAAATGATAGTTGATTTTCATCAAAAGCATGAAGTACAAAGACTTAAATAGAACTAACTCTCAAACTTAGTCTAGGAACGTGACACAAAAAATGGGTGAACATGCCCACTATCTCCTAATAATTCTCAACTAAAATAAACATGTAATTGACTTAGTAAAACACTAACCACTAAGTTACTAATTGACGCTAGACTTTAGCTAGAAAAATAACAATCAATATTTGAATCATTGCAACGGATATTCGTCAATTTGAAAATATTCGCATCAACCGATCTGCCCCACCAATATCGCATCTTTTCTTTGCGAATGATGCTATGTTTTTCTTCCAAGCTTCCAACACTTTTTGTACCGCACTCTCGGATCTCCTTGCTCGGTTTTGCAGTATCTCTGGCCAAATGATTAGCCTGAGTAAGTCTTATGTGAAATTTTAGCCCGAATATTCCAGAGACAATGCTCAATAGTTACAAGATTCTGCTTCAAATAGAATCACATTCTTCGATCGGAACACTTGGCATTCGGAGTGTTGCGCTTCACAACCAAACACTCCTGATAAAGAAAAGTATGGCGTATACATCACAACCCTCAACTTTTGATTGGCAAGGTGTTGGCGTCATAAAAAAAGGGTGCGAAGTGTTCCCCTAATCCGACTACATCCTTTAAGGAATTGCAGCTCCTGGGGTTCTCGCGGCCTCCACAAAGCAGAAGTTGTCTTACTGGACAATTATACTTGGAAAGTTGTCTAGAAAAGAGTGTGAACATGAATAACTTATCCATTAATCCAATATGAAAACCTCCTTCCCTTCTACAAGATTATGGTGAAACATTGCAAAGGGTAACTTAGGCATGTCTAGGGGGATTAAATCCGCCACTAAAGGCTGGGTCCCGGGGGAGGCTAGGGCTGCCTTGAAAGATGCAGCCAGGAGAAGTTGGCCTGGGGAAGCTGGGGGGATCCGCTTCCAGAAAACATGACTAACACTTGGCATTACTGACATCGATCTCGGGGTTACATGGAGGGAGCACACGATACGACTGTTCACTTTCTGCCGAGAGGGTGGTATGGGTTCTTTGGGATGTGGTGGAAGGGTTTTTCGTGAGGGAGATAATTCTCTCTCTAACATTCTCTCTCTAACATTCTCTCTCTTACCTGTTTCAGTTTATTTTAGCCCAAATTTGCGTTAGTTAGATTAAAATGGGTTAAAGATAGTAATGGACCAATTCTTGCCATAATTAATCAATATACGCGCGCTAGAATCAATCCAATTGACCATAAATAGCCATAAATGTTCTCTTTATGGAGAATGTAGCTTGCCAAAGGTGATCTTAGACTGAACCGAAAAATAGTTAGCTTGAATTTTTGAAAATTTTATATGAAATGGTCCACAAATGACCATGCATGCATATTGTTTTTTTTTTGGTAGAAAGGAGCAAATTTAATTAATACTACTGAAGTTTGTTACAACATTTTGCATGCTACCAGGAGTCTCAACTGGATCCGACCTCTGGTGCATACATTTGTTTTGTCAAAGTTATAAAGTTTAATACAATACGGGGGAGGGTTTGACAAAATACAAATATTATGAAAACCATTCGTTCTCCCCTTTGCATTCCTTGCTATATAATCCGCTAGCTTGTTTGCTCCCCTTCCTTTATGATTGAGTTTAACGCTTGGCTGATCTTGGAGCAATGCCCTGCAATCATTAATTAATACTAGACACATTATTGTTTAGTGTTTTTACTTTGTTCAATGCCATTGTTGCAATTAAACAATCAGTTCTCAATTTTGTAATGTTGCCATCCATTTCTTACGGCCCATTGCAGAGCTAGTCTTATGGCTTTTAACTCTGCTTCCAAGCTATCAGTGGCAAATGGCCATATTGTTTAGTAACAGTGTAATCGAATGAAAAACCCGTAAATCGCTCTAAATTTACTTGATCCAATTTACTTTATTTTGGGGTTATCTAGCGACTAGCCCAATCTTGCTATAGTTTGTTTGAATTGGAGAAAAATAAATTATAATCAACTTAGATACGCTATAATTGACCTAAGTGGCCTTTAATAGTCAGAATACTCAGAAATATGATCATCATGGTGAATTTGGGCCTCTTACGTGATATACCTCAAAGGCTCAAATTGGCTATGGTTACTTTGAATTGGTGTAATATTAGTTGAAATGAACCATGTTCTTGCCTAAATATATATATATATATAACCTAAGGTAAAAATATGACATGTCGCCACATGTACTCCCCCTCTCCCACATAATCAATTTTTTTTATTATTAAGAAAGATAATTGGCCTGAAGATCAACCCCTGCTAGGCTACTAGCCTACATGGCACATCAGCTCAGAGGCTGGGTATAAGGCTAAATAGCTCAGAAGACAACAAGCCTGAAGGCCCACTGCCACCACAAGAATAATCCCCAACATACTGTTGGGATGAGGATTCGAACCCTGAGCAATGCTCTGTAATTCAGGGTGATACTCCACTGAGCTACCACCTCTCCCTCTCTCACAAAATCAAATGAGACATATTAAACAATAAAAATGTGTGTTCTAAGACTGAACTCATAACCACTCATTTGAGATACAAATGCACTAACCAACTACTCTACAATCTCATGTTGGTCTTTGTGGAAAAAAAAATTATTCAAAGACAAGATAATATTTCTATCTCTAAAACAATTAAATACAAATGTATATATTGATACTTATTAAGCTAATGCTAATAATAGTATGTCCCACCTTTCAGTACTCGTATATAAAAACAAAAAACTCTTCAAATTTTTATAACCTCCGTAAATAACACTATTACACCCCTTTCTATATAGTACTCCCTCCGGTCTTTATTAGTTTACCCCTTTCTTTTACACAGAGTTTTAGGAGAAACAATGTTGTGGGACATAGAAAGAAAGAGAAACTATTATTTTATATTAAAGTTGAATGTATGTGTGATGGAAAGTTAGTATTCCCATTCCAAAAATAGAAACAAAAGAAATGGGTAAACTAATAAGGGATATCCCAAAAAAGAATACGGGTAAACTAATAAAGACCGGAGGGAGTACCTTTTAATTAACCTAAAAGAAATAGACCAAAATAGGGCCCAAAACTGAAAAACAGAATAAATACCATATAGCTTAAATTGGGAGACCTTCTTCATCCCGGGTTGTGTGAACTGTCCGAATACATATTCAAGGCATTCTAACATAGGTTATGGTTGAGGATGCGCTTGAGAGCATCTGACATATGACAGTATATTCGAGTCGTATCTATGAGATTTATCGATTGAACCTTAATTATATTGGCAATTTGGCTGATGGCCTGATGGGTGATCTTGGAGACCCCCTTTTGTGTGGAGGAAGAGAATAGTTTGTTTACTGAAAACTGGGCATGCGAACTTGAAATGTAGTCTAGAATATTAATCAGCACGTAAGATTTTTTACATTACATCTAAAAGTAGTAAGGAAATGATGCCAGGTGGATTACTGCAGCAACAGGTTTCTGGTTCTGTGAACGAGCATAGTTGCAATATTGGAGGAGATGAGGTTATTAATCCCGACTCAGCTTACCATGAGTGTGAAGACCTAATAATGGAAGGTTCAGAGACCAAGTCCAAGGATGATGGTGAAAAGGAGACAGCAGTTACTAGGTCCCAAGTGACGAGTTCAGATGCTTTGCACAGTCTTGCATATAATGGATGTATTTCATTACCCTGCAAGAAAATTAAAGGCCAGGCTAAGCGGAGGAAAGCCCAACCACCTCGATTCGGGCATTCCAGGAGAACCCTCAAGACTTGTTGTCAACAAAGTTCCTGTTTCCTTCCTACGTTTGATATCATTGGCAGGTTACGTGCTGGAATGAAGAGGAAAGCTGGATCAAGTAAGGATTCGTCCCAACCCTCAAGGAAAAAACCTGCTACAGGATCTCGTGATACTGGTAATAAGTTCGATGTTGGTAGGGTGTCAGGTCCTAGTCTAAAGTCTAATGTTAGTGGTCAATTAGATGTTAGTAATGTGTTGATTAGTGGTAAGTTACAGCAGGGTCTTGTAAGTCCTAGTGTATTGAGTCCACCAATAAATGATGTCCATACACTAGCTAGAGAAGCTAGGCAAATGGGCACTCTTGTAATTTGATGTTTTTAGTTAATGTATGATCTTGTTGTCAAAAAAAAAAAAAAAAAAAGTAGTAAGAGTTTAACAAGCTCTTTGAAAGAGAATAATCCCTTGATTATTTTCATTAACCAAAATAATTTATATACCATACAAACTAACCACTATTCTAGGCTATAAATCAGGAGACTAATATATACTTGACTAATAAAGAGATATGCTAATATATACAATATATTACATATTCTAACACACCCCCTCAGTTGAAGCGGGAGGTTCACGTACGCTGAGACTGTTCCTGAAATCCTCAAATAACACTAAGGGAAGGCCCTTAGTGAAAATATCGGCAATCTGATAGCGGGATGGAACATGCATGTAAGACGCGCACCTGGCCACGAGCCACTTTTTCTCGGACAAAGTGAATATCCATTTCAATATGTTTAGTGCGCTGATGTTGAACAGGATTCCCAGAGAGATATATTGTACTAACATTATCACAGTAAACCAAAGTAGCCTTAAGAATAGGACAATGAAGCTCCACCAATAGGTTACGAAGCCAACATGATTCAGAAACCACATTAGCAACACCTCGATACTCGGCCTCTGCACTAGACCGGGAGAGAGTAGGTTGGCGTTTAGCCGACCAAGAACGTAAATTATCACCAAGGAAAACACAATTCCCAGAGGTGGAGCGCCGGGTATCAGGACATCCACCCCAATCAGCATCAGTGTAGGAAATAAGAGTGGATGTGGAAGACGGGTAAAGATGCAAACCATGATCCAAAGTACCCTGGAGATAGCGAACAATGCGTTTAAGAGCAAGCATATGAGCCTCTCGGGGGTCATGCATGTAGAGACACACCTGTTGCACAGCATATGAAATATCAGGTCGTGTGAAAGTGAGATACTGGAGGGCCCCAGCCAGACTCCGATAGTGAGACGGATCTGCATACGGCTCACTAGAGGTAGCACCCAACTTCGGCTTAGTGTCAACAGGAGTGGGAGATGATTTGCACATAGACATCCCAGCACGGTCAATAATTTCAGTAGCATATTGGCGCTGGGAGAGGAAAAGACCACCTGCATGACGAGTAACAGCAATGCCCAGAAAATAACTCAATGCACCCAAGTCCTTCATAGCAAACTCAGAACTAAGGCGAGAGATAATGGACTTGAGCAAGACATCGGATGAGGCTGTCAAAATAATGTCATCCACATAAAGCAATAAATAAGCCATAGAATCGCCGTGGCGAGAAATAAATAAAGAATGATCTGAAGTGCTGTGAGAGAAACCAATAGTGGAGACATAATCTGCAAATCGCTGGTACCAAGCTCGAGGGGCTTGTTTGAGGCCATTCAATGATTTCTTCAACAAACATACATGGTCCGGATGAGCAGGGTCCCAGTAGCCCAAAGGCTGATGCATGTAAACTGTCTCACTAAGAGTCCCATGTAAAAAAGCATTCTTTACATCCAACTGATTAATAGACCAGCCCTTAGAGAGAGCCAGACTGAGAACCGTGCGAATGGTTGCCGGTTTAACCACCGGACTAAAAGTTTCCCCACAATCGACACCAACCTGCTGGGTTTTACCATCACCTACAAGACGAGTTTTATTTCGCTCAAAAGAACCATCAGAATTATGTTTATGAGCAAAAATCCACATAGACCGAATCACATTAACTCCCGAGGGACGGGGTACTAATTCCCACGTCTCATTTTTAATAAGAGCATCATACTCAGCATCCATAGCCAGTTTCCAATTATGGTCACGCAAGGCCTCAATCGGGGTACGGGGTAATGGGGATTTTGTAGTGGTAGTGTGGAGATTAAAAATGGTTTTGGGTTTAAAAACCCCTCGTTGGCTGCGGGTAATAGGGCCTAGGCGTGTTTGTGTTTGGGCTGGCAGATTAGGAGAGGAGGGAGGTGATGTTGGATGTGGCACTGGGCTTGAAGGAGGAGAAGTGGACTGTGGGCTAGGGGCCTGATCCAGGGAGGCAGTGAGGGGAAAGCACTGCTGGGAAGGCGCGTGAGGAGATGAACTGGGCTGCTGGGATGCAGGCCCAATACGGGGGGAGCCATAAGGAGGAGTGGGGGGAATGCGCTGCTGGGTATGCGCATTGGGCTCCGTGGAGGATATGGGCCCAGTAGAGGAGGGCACAGGTGTTGGGTGAGGAGAACTGGGCTGAGATGGACCGGTGTGGGCCAGCTGATGAGCCACATACGGTGAGAGACCATCATCCAGAAAAGAATAAGAAGAAGGAGTAGGAGTGTGAATTTTGGCAAATGGGAATTGTGTTTCATCAAAAATCACATGGCGGCTCAATATGATTTTTCGAGAGGATATATCATAGCACTTGTAACCTCGATGATTAGGAGGGTATCCCAAAAACACGCACGAAGTAGAACGAGGTTGAAGCTTATGAATAGTAGTGGAAGGATAAAGGGGATAGCATAGACACCCAAAAACCCAGAGATGAGAGTAAAGAGGATCCCGTTGATATAAAATTTTGAGTGGAGAGTGGTAGTCTAATAATTTGCTTGGAAGGATAATGAGAAGATAGGTTGCCATTGATAAGGCATGATGCCAAAAGGAAGGGGGTAACGAAGCATGAGCCATAATAGTCCTAATGATGTTGTTAATGGTGCGGATTTTTCGTTCAACTTTACCATTTTGTGAGGATGTATAAGGACAAGATAGACGAAAATTGATACCATTAAGCTTACAAAAGTCCCAAAAAGGTCCATTATCAAATTCTTTCCCATTATCACATTGAATGTTTTTGATGTCTCTTTCAAATTGAGTTTTAATGAAAGCTCGAAATGAAATGAAGTTGGAATATGCATCAGATTTTTTTGAGAGAGGAAATGTCCTTAAATAATTAGAGTAATCATCCAACAATAACATGTAATAACGGTGACCTGAAGAACTCAAAATAGGAGAAGTCCATAAATCACTATGAATAATATCAAATGGCAACATTGTAGTAGAAGAAGATGCTAGAAATGGTAATTTGATATGTTTTCCAAGCGGACAGGAATTACAAAAAATAGAACTACTAGAACCACTACACTCAATGAGTTTATTTTGTTGGAGAGAACGAAGAATAGATGGCCCCGGATGCCCAAGACGATCATGCCACACAGAGGAAGCTAAAGCCGCAAAAGTAGATGGTGGAGCAGAAGTGGAAGTGATGGTGGTTGTGATTGGATAAAGTTCACCCTTACTATTGCATCTCATGAGACACATCCCCGTCTGAAAATCCTTCACAGAAAACCCAAAAGGATCAAATTCAACAGTAACAGAGTTGTCAGTGGTAAATTTCCGAACAGACACTAAGTTTTTAATCAATTGGGGGGCATGAAGGATATTTTTTAACGCTAATGGTGGGTTCGGGGGAGGTAAGGTTGTATGACCATAACCACAAATAGGAATAGAATGACCATTACCAACTAGAATGCCACGATTGTTGCTCAAATTAAAATAAGACGAAAGATTACCTTGCCCGGAAGTCATATGAGACGTCGCTCCAGTGTCCATGTACCAGTTGGAATCCAGAGGAGTGAGGCCAAGGGTATACATCGCAGCCTCGATGTCCGTAGGAGTAGGAGCTGGCCCAGTGGCAGCATACGCTTGTGGTCTAGGCCCCAACACGCCAGACCCTTGCTGCTGTGGTCTGGGAACAAAATTGGGCCTGGCCTGCTGGATATGGACAAGGAGGTGGAGTCCAAGGCCACTGCCAAGGCCAAGGACTGCCACTGTTCATCCACTGCTGTTGCGACCAAGGTTGCTGCTGTCCGGTGGGCTGCTGCTGACCCCCACCACGTCGGCCGCCTCCACCACCTCGGCCACCGCCCTTGCCGCCACCCCGACCACCGCTATTCTTTTTGCCGGAATAACGGTTTTGATTCTTTTTCCCACCCTGATGATTATGGTGAGATGAAGAATCATGAGATGAGTCATCGGCATCAAATGATGAGGCAGCCACCATGGCAGAGGTGGCGCCGGCGGTGGCTTGTTTGGCATGTCCCGCTTCCTCTAGAGTAAGCATCGATCTAGCCTGATAAAAGGGAGGAAGAGGGCTTGTTTGACGGATGAACGTACCTACAGTTTTGTAGGATGGTGTGAGACCCGAGACGAGTTGCAATACAAGACGGTCATTGGAAACCGTAGTGCCGACTTGTTTGAGTTGATCCGACAACTCTTTGAGTCGTTGGCAATAGGCCGATGCATTTGGGAAATCGGTCATATCAAGATGAGAAAATTCCTGTTCAAGAACAACGGCCCGGGAATTCTTGTTGTCTTGATAGATGTCACGCAACCTATTCCACGCAGCCATGGCAGTCATATCTGGTTCTATAATGGTGTGCAATAGGTCAGTGGAGATTGTGGAATATAGCCACTGCACAACTGTTGCATCTAGCGTGGCCCATAAGTCTTTCTCATCATCCGTGGTCGGCTTGTTAACCGACGCATCGGCAGGAGGGATAATGTGGTGTAGAACACGATGAGAGCGCGCATGAACTTTAAATAGTTCAGCCCACGTCCCGTATTGAACATGCTCCAGGTCAAGAGTAATGGGGATATTGTTCTTGATATTGGAGACGGCGAGGGCGGGATGAAAAGTGGAGCCCTTGGTGTCAACCATGGTGACTGCCGTGAAGAGGGACGAGGCACAGAGAAGAAGAAGCGGAAGAGAGAAGAAGAAGAATCTAGGTTAGGATGATACCATGAAAGAGAATAATCCCTTGATTATTTTCATTAACCAAAATAGTTTATATACCATACAAACTAACCACTATTCTAGGCTACAAATCAGGAGACTAATATATACTTGACTAATAAAGAGATATGCTAATATATACAATATATTACATATTCTAACACTCTTTAATGCAGTTTCAAGTATACATTAGAACTTTCAACAATTAATTTTGTGTATATCAGGTGCACAGTAAATTTATTGTGAGATCACTTGATTTTTAATCAAAATGGATCTTTTTAAGTCATAATAGGATACGTTTAAATTATAAGGAGTCACTTCTAAATAAAGGATAATTTTAACCTTAAATTGGTCACTTCGATATACGTCCAAATGACCCAATTAGGGCAAAAAGTTACCCCTGTCTGACGGGTAACTTTTTACCTTAAAAGAAAAAGAGTCACTTTTATATAAGAGACCCATTCAGAACAAATAATTACCCCCATTTCACAACAACTTATTATGCACCCGTCTCATTTAAGAACTTGTGAACTTTTAGAGTACGTATCAATATTTAAGATTCAACCCTTGGGATGGCAACGGATCGGACTTGGACGTGATTAGGCATAATCCGACTCCGACCCTACAAGAAGTCGGATTTTAAATTAGACTCCGACTCCGACACCCGACTTCGGAAATTCGAATCCGATCCGACTTAAAATCCTAACATCTGACTCCGACTCCAACTCGATCTAACTTATTTTTTTGTTTTTTTTAATAGAAAAATCTTATATAATACAAATAATCTAAGCATTACTAATTTTTTTAATAATCGTATGGAAAGCTTATATAATACAAATAATCTAATCATTACTTTTTTTAACAATCAGTTTTTTAGTTGAAACAATTTATATAATACAATTGCCTCAAAGTCGGAGTCAGACTATATACATACATAATATATTAATATATAAAAAAATAAGACTAATTGCCTCAAAGTCCGATTCGGACTCGGATGTTGGATTTTTTATGGGATCCGAATACAACCCTCCTCAATGACTCAGAGTCGGACTTTTTAAATGGAGTCAGATTCGGATTTTTTCAGAGTCGGTTCGGATTGATCGGACCGGGGTCGGCTCCGAATTAGATTATCATCCCTATTCAACCTCATCCTCAACTTGTTTATACAATGTTCTTACCAAACATCCCCCCCTTTCAACATCAGCCTCGGTGTTGGATTACGCTCGATCAGGGTACCAGAATCGAAGAATTATGACAATTTTTGTCGCTAAACTTTCAATTGGCAAAGCGCTGACTTTGACCGTGATATTTTATCAGTACTTCAGCTGTTAGCCACTCAATTAAGGGAGGAAAAACGTTACTTGTTAGCTGTTTTATGGGCATTAAATTTTCAAAACTTGCTTACAGTACCTTTTTTCAACAATTTGATTAGTCTTTCTCCTCCCTTTTTTTTTGTGGGATTGTGAAAGTATTATAGTCCTGATAATTGAATAAACATTGCACTAGAGATTTTCCAGCAATAACTACCCAGTTGGAGATACAAGATAAAAAAGAGGGAAAGCAGACAGTGCTAGTTTTGGCTGTATATATGTTTTGATCAAACATGTCAAATTTTGCCACTAACTTTTGCATTGCATGTCACAATTTTTAAGCTTTGGCTTTCGATTTATATCAGCCGCTTTCAGACACTGCTTTCTATAATTTATCTTTCCCGCACCCTGATTTGCGGCCAAGATCCAGAATTAGTAGATACTATGCATTACATAGTTTCATACTGGACACTAGAAGTATAGTCCCTACTCGAAAGATGCATGACTGCCTACGAAGATCCAAGACGAGAAAAATACCTTCAAACAACCTTCCAACTTAGAAATTCGTTCTTCAAACTCCAATAACTGCAAAATCCCCACCCAAATTGAACGCACCAAATTAGTCCCAAAACATAAGAAGAAGAAAAAACAAAATGTTCGGGAAAAATTGAAATTGAAATTGAAAAGGATAAAATAAAAATCACCTGAATGTAACTAAACAGCAAATCAAAGAGATCTTCATTATTGGCTCTTCAGAGGCGATAATTCAAAACTCCGGAATCCATTACCACTCATATGAATTGAAGATTTTCAATTATGGAATTTGATATACAGAAATCAAAGGATGATGTTCTGGAAAACACTACGAGTTCGAATTCCGGAATTTCGCATTCCATCATAATGTTCGGGAAACGAGTGAAATGTGAAGGTTTTAAATTGAAGACCCTCAAGGCCTCAACCCAAGAGCTCGAAGAGAGGATAGAGGAGAGAGATTCTGAGAGAGGGGACAAGGAAGAGAGGAGAGAGAGAGAGACTTAGCGTGTAGAATACAGGAGAGAGAGTTTTGGGGTAGCGTGCGTTGGTTTTTTTTTTTTATAAAAGCTGCTCCATTTTTTTGAAAAATAATGGTGGGTCACTTGACCCACCATGACACAACGTGGCTCCGCCACTGTGCATGAGGCAACCTTCTGTTAGAATAGTTTGGAGTTGGTCCCAACTTGGAAGTTGTTAAACTTATTTTGTTGTTGTCCCATATTGGTGCTGGAAGAAGTTGTACCCCAATTTATATAGAGAAATATTCTATAATGTGTTAAACATGTTATGGAGGAGATAGTGGACAATCTCCTGCGCGTCGCTGTCGTCCATCGTCGCATGCCGGCTCGGTACGGTACGTGTGATTGTCATTTTGGGGCCCACTTGGTTTAATATTTTGACCGTTTTCAACTCTCTTGGCTGTTACACTTTTGTAACGTTTTAATTAATTGCCATTATTTACTGATTTACTTCTTATGGTTATTGGAGATTTCCTTATTAATTCGACGGTTTCATTTGCCTTTCATTTCTCCTATAAATAGCCCATCTGCAACTTCAGAAATATAAACAACACAATTCTTTATCCCTCTACTCACCAGAAATACTATTCTTCTATTTTCTTTTATTCGAGTTCAGTTCCCACTCCATCTACCGGAGTGCGCCGGTTCGTGGAGGAGACGTTAACCCTAGAGTCAGTGCCTGCTATCCAATGGCACCTGTTGTGGATGCCTATCGACTTAGGGCAGTGATCATATTACGGCGTCTCGATTTTCAGATAAGTTATTGCAGTTTTTCTTGTACTAGTTCCAACAATCTAAGTCGATAGTATGTTCGGTTCTAGTACTATTCATTCGAGATGGCTGCTGAAAATATTCCTATTGCTCAACCTAATAATACTCTTATTAACATACCCCAAAAGATTGTCCATGATCTGTCCAAATCTGAACCTTTGAATGGAAATAACTTCAAACGTTGGTCTGAAAAAATTAAACATCCTTCTATTTCCAACAGTATGATATTGATTATGTGTTACATGAGGAAATTGTTCTTGATGAATCTGCCACCGGTTATGATACTAAGAAAGCTAAGGACAATCGTTCTGTTAGAGTAATTATGTTGCATTACATGGATAAATCTTTGTTTGACTAGTAAATGTAACAGTGCTACATAGATTTGGACTGCTCTTGATATTAAGTATGGTTCTTATGATGCTGGTACAAAGAAGTATGATGTTGCTAAGTGGCTTAAGTTTGAGATCGTAGATGACAAGCCTATTATGGATCAAATTCATGAATATGAAAATCAGGCTTCTTTGATCATTGCTGAAGGCATGTTAATCTGTGATCACTTTCAAGCTAATGCTCTCATCGAAAAGTTACCTTCTTCTTGGGGAGAGTGCAAGAAGAATCTGAGGCACAAGAAAAAGGATATGAAGCTGCAAGAATTGGTTGCTCATATCAAGATTGAGGATGCTAACAGGAGCCAGGAACGTGTCAAAACTAATAGTTCTAACTCTGTTGTTATTGCTGAATATAAAAATGCAGGTACATACAAGAGTGGTGACCAGAACAACAAGCGCAAGAGGTTTGATGGAGAATGCTTTTATTGCAACAAGCAAGGTCACATTTCTGCTCATTATCATGCTAGGATTGCTAGTGAGAAGAATGGAAACAAAGGTAACAAAGGCAAAAAGAAAAGTTACAACAAGAACTACAAGGCTCATAGAAATAACTCTAGTCAAGGAAAGCCACAAGCCAATCTCCATGAAACCTGTGAAGATGTCGTTGTTGCTGTTCTCTTTGAGGTCAACTTGGCTGAAAATCAAGTTGAATGGATCGTTGATACTGGAGCTACACGTCACATCAGCGCTAGCAAGGACTTCTTCAAGGAGCTCAATGATTCTGGTGATGGTGAGTACGTGTACATGGGAAACTCCAGCAAGGTTCGGGTCCACGGCAAAGGAAAGGTCACTCTGAAACTCACTTCTGGAAAGACTTTACCTCTTGAAAATGTGCTATATGTCCCTGATGTGCGTAGAAACATTATTTCTGGGTCTTTGCTTAATAATGCTGGTGTTAAGCTTTCTTTTGATTCTGGTAAATTAGTGTTGTCTAAGTTTGGCCAGTTTGTTGGCAAAGGCTTTTGTAATGGTGGTCTGTTTGTTTTGGACGTTGAAATGAATGCATCATCCTCTTCTGTTTATATTGTTGAATCTGTTGATACTTGGCACTCTAGACTTGGACATGTTAATGTTAAGTCCATTAAGCGCATGTATAGTATGGATTTAATTCCAAAGTTGGCTATATCTGAAATGCAAAAGTGTCAAGTGTGTGTTGAGGCCAAGTATCATAAGAAACCTTTTAAGGAAGTAACCAAAAGGCAAATCCAGCTGTTAGAGTTGATCCGTACTGAACTTGCGGACTATAAGAATATTGTGAGTAAATCTGGCCATAAGTATTATATAACCTTTGTTGATGATTGTTCGAGGTTCACTAGAGTTTATTTGCTCAAAAGCAAAGATGAGGCCGAGGGCATGTTTTTGATTTATAAGACTGAGGTTGAAAACCAACTAGATAGAAAGATCAAGAGACTTAGGTTTGATTGTGGTGGTGAATATGGTTCTGATTTTCTTGCTGATTTTTGTCAGAAAAATTGTATTGTTCATGAGTTTTCTGCCCCTTATACTCCTCAACAGAATGGGATAGCTGAGAGGAAAAATAAGACTTTAAAAGATATGATGAATGCAATGTTGATTTCCTCGGGTTTATCTGACTTTATGTGGGGGGAAGCCATTTTATTTGCTTGTTATGTTTTGAATAGAGTTCCTCACAAGGAATAGACCAAACCCCTTATGAGTTGTGGAAAGGTTATCCTCCTAACTTGAATTTTGTGAAAGTTTGGGGGTGCTTGGCTAAGGTTCATGTACCTGAATTCAAGAGGGATAAGATTGGACCTAAGACTGTTGATACTATTTTTGTTGGTTATGCCCCGAATAGTGCAGCTTACAAGTTTATGGCCCCGAATATAATCTCTCTTGACTATGTGAGGTCAAAGAGAAATTTAGCGGATCCGTTGACTAAAGGTCTAAATAGGAGACTAGTTGCAGAAACTGCTAAAGGAATGGTCAAACGAAATTATGGTCAAACGAAATTGTGGAGCTATTGCTTGTAATCATGTTGATAATAAAAAAACCCTGAGGTATTTCTCAAGTATCGTTGTATGTTGTATCCTTTAGCATGTTTATAATGCATGGTTGAAGATGAGATACATAGCCCTTGTTGGGGTGGTGTGAGCTGTACACACTTGATGGACTCACCTACGTGATTGTGGGGGCTAGCCACCTCCTATAAGCATAGACGCGGGCTATTCTCTAAAGCAATCATGAGACAGGGTTGTTATGGCTTTATGTTGTACATGTGGGAACTGAGACTCGATTTCACTTAGTTGCAGGTTCAAGACTTTGTTCACCTAGCAACGGTTTTTTCATTTTTCCTTTTCTTTGAATCGGCTCAAGTTTGAACCAAGTGGGGGATTGTTAGAATAGTTTGGAGTTGGTCCAAACTTAGAAGTTGGTAAACTTCTTTTGTTGTTTTCCCACGTTAGTGGTGGAAGAAGTTGTACCCCAATTTATATAGAGAAATGTTCTATAACCATTACAACCAAACAACTAACCCCAAGGGAGGCAAACCAACTAGGTTGGACCCCCTCACCTTAAGGTCAGTCCAAACTAAACACCTATTACAATACGTACACCAAACCAGTTTAGGAAATATCTCCTAGAACAAGGCACTACTCAAAGACTTATAAACCAAAGATAATCCTTCCTGCTAATCTTAGTAGGCAGCACAGTACCTATTCTCATTTTACACAACCTTTGAATCTGTTTCATTACATACTGAGGACTAGGAATACATTGATTCCAATAGCTAGAGTTTCTACTCTGCCATATATAGTAAATGACAGTAGCCAATCCAGCAAACATTACATGTTTCTGAAACTTTGATCTTCTACTGCATTGTATCCACCTGATGATTGCTTGAATTGAACTAGCACTTGATTGCATTCCCAGCCATACTTTCAAGACTTGCACACACAGTTCACTATATTTACACTGAAAAAATAAATGAGCATGAGATTCCACTGCCTCAGAGCAAATAAGACATTGATCAGTATTACTTATTTCATATCTTGCTAACTTTTCAGTTGTCTGTAGCCTCCCTTGGACAGAGAGCCAACTGATGAATCTATGCTTAGGAAGACTCATCCTATTCCACACCATCTTATCCCAGTGCACAACCTCTTTTTCACCTTTGATTATGTCATATGTTGCTTGAATAGAGTAATTTTGAATACTCACAAATTCTGCTTCACTATAATACACCTTCAATGTCTCTTTGACTTGACACAGCTTCCTCCAATACCAACTAGCAGCAGCATTGGGTTTATATGCCCACCATTGTGCACCTTTAACATAGACAGAATTCACCCACTTAATCCACACATTGTCTTTCTTAGTTGCCACATCCCATATATACTTACCTAAGAAAGCAATATTCCAAGTAATGACATCCCTAAAACCAAGACCATCCTGCACCTTACTCCAGCATAACTGATCCCAAGCTACAAGGCCAGCCTTTGAAGTAAAAGCTTGACCACTCCACAAGAATGCCCTGCAGATTTGAGTTACCTCTTTCAATAAACTCCTAGGTAATATGAAGACCTGAGCCCAATACCTGTGTATACTCATCAAGACAGAATTGATGAGTTGAATTCTAGCTGCATATGAGAGATTCCTGGTACTCCACATCCTAATTCTTGCTGTCATTTTTTCAATGAGCAACTCACGTTGTGCCTTAGTGATTCTCTTGGAGCAAATGGGAACTCCAAGATATCTAAAAGGCAAGCTACACTTCATAAAACCAGAAGCTGCTGCAACTCTATATATCTCTTCCTCAGCCATGCCACATGTATAAAATGCAGATTTATTTGCATTTGCCTTCAGCCCTGAAGTATCAGAAAAAAAAACTTAAAAGCTCTCAATAAGAGATAAATAGAAGAGAACTCCCCTTTACTACACATGATAAGATCATCTGCAAAGCACATGTGAGTCTTCTTCAATTCATTGCATCTTTGATGAAAATTAAACTGATCCAAAGAACTTAGCTTAAAAAGTACTCTGGATAGGTATTCCATACACACTACAAACATTAAAGGTGAGGTGGGATCACCCTGCCTCAGTCCTCTCTCAGTTTTAAAATACCCTTCCATACTCCCATTCAGCATTAATGAAAACATAGGTGTGGTGACACAAGCCATTACCAGTGAAATGAATCTTGTAGGGAAACCCAAATGAATGAGAATTTCATGTAAAAAAGCCCAATTGACTGTATCATAAGCCTTCTGCAAATCAATCTTGAGCATACAACTAGGCTGCACCTTTTTCCTCCCATAATGTTTTACCATATCCTGCATAACCATAATGTTGTGAACAATGAATCTGCCATGTACAATCCACCCTGATTTTCCAATATAATATCAGGCAATACTTGTCTAAGCCTTCCACATAACACCTTAGTAACACATTTATACAATGTATTACAACATGAGATAGGCCTAAACTCATTAACATTCTTAGGACAGGCTGTTTTAGGAATCAATGTTATTATTGTATTATTTAATTCCTTGAGTATGTTGCCACTATTCAAACTATCAAGAACTGCAAACACCACTTCATCTCCAACTATGCTCCAGCTATCCTTATAAAAGTGAGAACCAAAGCCATCTGGACCAGGGGCCTTGCACCCGGGAATAGAGAATAGAGCTTATTTCACCTCCACACTAGTATAAGGAGCTTCCAAGATAGTTTTATGAGCCTCATTAAGAACTGGTCCTTCCTGAATGATCTTTGGCATCACTTGAGTCCTCTGAGCAATATTACTACCCAGCAGCTTCTTATAGTACTCCAAGAAAGCACCAGAAACACTTTCAGCAGTATCATGCCAATGTCCCTTCTCATCATAAATGATATAGACCTGATTCTGAAGCTTTCTAGCTTTTATACTTTGATGCAGCAATCTAGTATTTTCATCACCATTTTTAAGCCAATCCAACTTTGCTTTTTGGCTTAAAAATTCCACATATATCTTATGTTTATTCTTGTAATCTTGCACTGCCTGCAATTCTTCTGCTTTCAAGCTATTATCCCCTAGATTCTGATGCATTTGTTGCTGAATTTCAACCATTCTCTGATGAGCTTTAACCTCTGCAACTTGTAAATCACTAAACCCATTCTTATTCAGTTCCTTCAAAGCAACCTTAACTCTTTTCAGCTTCCTCAACACAGCAAACATCCTGGTGTCTTAAACTGATACACTCCAAGCCTCCCTTACTATATCATGGAATTGAGGAGAACTCTTCCACATGTTATAGTACTTAAAAGGCCTTTTTCCATTCCTATCACAAGGATATACAATAATAAGTGCAGGGGAGTGATCAAACTCCCCATCACTTTGAAAGCATACTTCAGCAGATTCATAACTAGCCATCCAAGCTTGATTAGCAAGAACTCTATCAAGCTTGGAAAATACTCTTGCATCCCCCTGCTGCTTGTTATTCCAGGTGAAGAAGTTCCCTGAACATTTAATATCTTCCATTTCACAATCTATCATGCAAGTTCTAAAATCCACCAATTCAGCCTTCCCTAACCATTGATCCTATTCTCTTATCAGTCTTCAAAACACAATTAAAATCACCACACATCATCCAAGCTTCCTGTGTCTGTACACTTCTTAAATCATCCCACAATTCTACCCTTTTACTTCTTTCATTAAATGCATAGATAAAGGTGCAGAAAAATCCAGCTAGTCCACTTCTAGGTTGTATATAACAATGCAACATCTGGCTAGATCCTTTGATTATATTCACAGAGAAACTACCAGGCTTCCATGCTAAGATTACCCTACCTCCATCATGATAACAAGCATTGGATGTGAAGCACCATCCATTGAAAATTCTTTGGTAAAGACTACCCAAATTGGAAGCCTTCACCTTAGTTTCCAAGAGGCTAACCATGCCAACATAAAATCTTTGGATATAATTCCTAACATCATTCTGTTTTTTGACATAATTAACCCCTCGGACATTCCAGCAAATGATTCTATCCATGTTGAAAAGGAGAGCCCCCCATCCCCACTTCATTTACAGCCTCAGAGACATTCATATCCCTCACAGTTGCATCAAGATTATCATCAGCTAGAAAATGAAAAGCATTTTCAGTAGATATAGGATTTACCTGAGATACTCTAATCTTAATTGGTTTGAGAGCTCTCTGAAATCCATCAGGATCCAACTCCACATATGTTGATTGCTTAGGCATTTGCTGCTCTGCAATCACCTCCTTACTTGTGGCTGCTGCTTCTGAACCCAGACCTTCTTGGTCTTCTTCACTCTACAGTCCTGTGTTTTATGCCCAATGCAATGACAAGCATCACATTTTGTTGGCCTCCATTTATACTGCACAGGAACTATAGTTTTTTCAGCATATTCATTAGTGAAAGAAATAGACTCAGGAAGGTCCTGATCAATATTCACTTCCACTATTGCAGTTTATCTCTATTGATTGTAGCTTCATCTCGTTTAATCGGATCACCCAACTGACACACAATCTTATGTAAGGACTTTTCACCCCAATATTTGATATTCAACCTCAATTGCACCCATATTGGTAAGGTTTTGATCTCCTCCTTTTCAAAATCCATATCTGCACTCCATTGCTTCAATATCAATGGTTTTTTGTCAAAGAAGAAATGACCATCCAACACATGATCTCGTGAATCCATAGCATTGAATCTCACAAGATAAATCCCCTTCTTAATCAGTGCAACTTTATCCACATTGTATTTCTTCCAGATTCTACGAATGCACCCCTCCATCACTTGAATTGGAGGGTTTGCCCCCAAAACATAGCAGATTAAGGATGAGTTCCAATAGTCAATTTCTTCCTGGATATCTTCTAAGTCAATTTTAACACCTTCACCATCCTTAATTGATCTATTATCTCCATCATCAGCAATGTTCACAATTCCAATTTCATCTCCTGTTTTCTCAGCATCAACATGAAGAACTGGAATTGGAGACATACCTTGTTTCTCCATCAATGGTGATTTGTGCGATTCAACACTACGATGAATCGATTCTAACCACTCATTAAACGTATGTCGAATCTCAGTCTCAGAATGAGCTTGCAATTGCCTTAACGAAGATTGTGGAGTATGCACTTCACCAATCCCTAATCCAAAATCTAACGCCTCAACACCCAGAATTTCATCCATTGATTTTGTGCGTAAAGCTTGTGAATCTGAATCAGGACCTCTAGGATTATTTTTCTTACCATTCGAAGCTGAACCTTGAGCTTTTTCACTCGCCTTTCTTGCCATGGCGACGGTGCACAGTAGCATGCACCGAGACAAACATAGAGAGAAAGTTTCTCAAGCTTCGATCCAACCTCCTATCTTCAGAGGCAAATCTTTAAACATTTTGTGCGTAAAGCTTGTGAATCTTTAAACATGTTATGGAGGAGATAGTGGACAATCTCAAGCGCGCCGTCGTACGGTACGGTACGTACGTGTGTGTGACTGTTATTTTGGGGCCCACTTGGTTTAATATTTTGATCGTTTTCAACTCTCTTGGTTGTTACACTTTTGTAACGTTTTAATTAATTGCCATTATTTGCTGATTTACTTCTTATGGCTGTTGGAGATTTCCTCATTAATTCGGCGGTTTCATTTGCCTCTCATTTCTCCTATAAATAGCCCGTCTTCCCATCAGAAATATAAACAACACAATTCTTTCTCCCTCTACTCACCAGAAATACTATTCTTCTGTTTTCTTTTGTTCGTGTTCAGTTCCCACTCCATCTACCGGCACTAGTAGAATAAATGCTTATTGCTGCGGTCATAAAGTGGCCTATTGCGGCGGTTTTGACCGCGCAGCAATTATGGGCGCAGTAATAGGTAATTTACCTATTGCTGCGGTTTTAAACCGCAACAATATTACAACATATTGCTGCGTTTTCTGGGAAAAACCGCAGCAATATTCATATTTTTTATTAAAAAAAGGCAGTATATTGCTGCGGTTTTGCCCCAGAAACCGCAGCAATATGTACTGGTACAGGTAAAAAATTTTTTTTTTTTTTTTTTTGCATTTGCCATCAAATTTGAAAGACAAAAAGGCTAAAAGAAAATAAAACACTACTGATTGAAACTAATGACAAAAAAATTATTATACAAAATTCAAAAATATAAAAATACAAAATGAAATATATTATTACAATATATTTAAGGTAGAGTATAAAAAAACCAAAATTATAGTACCAAGAAAACAGCAAATCTGAAATGACATATGAATCTCATTAATATATGAAGATAAAAAAACTAGTTATATAAATAATACAAAAGATCAAAGAAAAAATAAAAAAACAACTGTTACAACTAACTGACTAATTACAAAAAATATAATAAAAACAAAAAATATATTAGAAAAAATAAGAAACTGATCTAAAAAAACAAAAAAAAATCAAAAAAAAATCCTAAAACAAAACAAATATTAGATTATGCTACACAATTGCAGCAACAAAATCGAAAGAAGAACAAAATCAAAACAAAAACGAAATAGCAGCAAAATCAAAACAAAACAAATAAACAAATCAACAAATTACCACAATATTGAAATCAACAAATTATCAATTGCAGCAACAAAATGGAAAGAAGAACAAAATCAAAACAAGACCAAAGCTTCGGTGGTCGTGCGGTCCCCTGGTGGTCTTGTGTTCGAACGAACGGCCGGCGGTGAAGAACGAACGAACGGCCGGCGGCGAAGAACGAACGAACGGCCGGCGGCGAAGAACGAACGAACGACCGACGAAGAACGAACGACCGGCGGTGAAGAACGAACGACCGGCCTGCGATGAATCGATTCTAACCACTCATTAAACGTATGTCGAATCTCAGTCTCAGAATGAGCTTGCAATTGCCTTAACGAAGATTGTGGAGTATGCACTTCACCAATCCCTAATCCAAAATCTAACGCCTCAACACCCAGAATTTCATCCATTGATTTTGTGCGTAAAGCTTGTGAATCTGAATCAGGACCTCTAGGATTATTTTTCTTACCATTCGAAGCTGAACCTTGAGCTTTTTCACTCGCCTTTCTTGCCATGGCGACGGTGCACAGTAGCATGCACCGAGACAAACATAGAGAGAAAGTTTCTCAAGGTTCGATCCAACCTCCTATCTTCAGAGGCAAATCTTTAAACATTTTGTGCGTAAAGCTTGTGAATCTTTAAACATGTTATGGAGGAGATAGTGGACAATCTCAAGCGCGCCGTCGTACGATACGGTACGTACGTGTGTGTGACTGTTATTTTGGGGCCCACTTGGTTTAATATTTTGACCGTTTTCAACTCTCTTGGTTGTTACACTTTTGTAACGTTTTAATTAATTGCCATTATTTGCTGATTTACTTCTTATGGCTGTTGGAGATTTCCTCATTAATTCGGCGGTTTCATTTGCCTCTCATTTCTCCTATAAATAGCCCGTCTTCCCATCAGAAATATAAACAACACAATTCTTTCTCCCTCTACTCACCAGAAATACTATTCTTCTGTTTTCTTTTGTTCGTGTTCAGTTCCCACTCCATCTACCGGCACTAGTAGAATAAATGCTTATTGCTGCGGTCATAAAGTGGTCTATTGCGGCGGTTTTGACCGCGCAGCAATTATGGGCGCAGTAATAGGTAATTTACCTATTGCTGCGGTTTTAAACCGCAGCAATATTACAACATATTGCTGCGGTTTCTGGGAAAAACCGCAGGAATATTCATATTTTTTATTAAAAAAAGGCAGTATATTGCTGCGGTTTTCCCCAAAAACCGCAGCAATATGTACTGGTACAGGTAAAAAATTTTTTTTTTTTTTTTTTGCATTTGCCATCAAATTTGAAAGACAAAAAGGCTAAAAGAAAATAAAACACTACTGATTCAAACTAATGACAAAAAAATTATTATACAAAATTCAAAAATATAAAAATACAAAATGAAATATATTATTACAATATATTTAAGGCAGAGTATAAAAAAACCAAAATTATAGTACCAAGAAAACAGCAAATCTGAAATGACATATGAATCTCATTAATATATAAAGATAAAAAAACTAGTTATATAAATAATACAAAAGATCAAAGAAAAAATAAAAAAACAACTGTTACAACTAACTGACTAATTACAAAAAATATAATAAAAACAAAAAATATATTAGAAAAAATAAGAAACTGATCTAAAAAAACAAAAAAAAATCAAAAAAAAAATCCTAAAACAAAACAAATATTAGATTATGCTACACAATTGCAGCAACAAAATCGAAAGAAGAACAAAATCAAAACAAAAACGAAATAGCAGCAAAATCAAAACAAAACAAATAAACAAATCAACAAATTACCACAATATTGAAATCAACAAATTATCAATTGCAGCAACAAAATGGAAAGAAGAACAAAATCAAAGCAAGACCAAAGCTTCGGTGGTCGTGCGGTCCCCTGGTGGTCTTGTGTTCGAACGAACGGCCGGGCTGCGAAGAACGAACGAACGGCCGGCGGTGAAGAACGAACGAACGGCCGACGAAGAACGAACGACCGGTGGCGAAGAACGAACGACCGGCCGGCGAAGAACGAACGATGGCGCTTCAGATTCGAAGGAAGGACGAACGATGGCGCTTCAGATTCGAAGGAAGGACGAACGAGTTTGAGAGGATTCGAAGTAGTGTGAATTGAGAGAGGAGAGAGGAGAGAGGTGAGAGAGGAGAGGCGTGAATTGAGAGAGGAGAGAGGATGAGAAAACCCTAGCATCTTTAAATATTTTTTAAGGATATATTCTTTGCGGTTTTTTGAAAAGAACCGCAAACAATATATTAAAATAATATAAAATAATGTTATTTTAATATATTCTTCGCGGTTCTTGCCAAAACCATGATAATATTTTTGGTCAAATAGTCAAAAAAATTCCGTTGAAACTATATTGCTTTGCGGTTTTCGGCGAAACCGCAAAGCAATATGGTTATTTTATATTTTTCCTTTTCTTTTTACGTAATATATTGCTGCGTATGGGTAAAACCGCAGCAATATCACCGCAGCAATAAGCAATTATTCTACTAGTGCGGAGTGCGCCGGTTCGTGGAGGAGACGTTAACCCTCGAGGTGCCTGCTATCCAATCGCACATGTTGTGGATGTCTAACGACTTAGGACAGTGATCATATCAAGGCGTCTCGATTTCCAGATAAGTTATTGCAATTTTTCTTGTACTAGTTCCAACACCTTCCCCAATATCGGTTTGATTATAATTGTTTTTCATTATCTGATTTGGTTCTATTTCGTACATAATTCAAATCAAACACTGAAACTTCTAACTAAGGGCCCGTTCGGCATCGTTGTAAGTTTTCAGTTTTGGTTTAATGAATATAAAAGTCATATGATATAAGGGGTAAAATAAACTTAATATTAGTCATACTTGTACTAAACATGTCAATTTTGAAAATTGACAACAGAAAACTGGAAACTACTTTTTCTGGTTTCAATATTTTTGTTTTTGGTTTTTAATAAAACTGAAAAACTGGAAATAGAAAAAGATAACGAACGAGCCCTAATATTTTGTCAAATCAAACCAAATAAATAGTGAGCCAAATCGCACAACACAAACATAATTTTGTGCGGTTTGGTTGACCATACTTCCTTTATTTTCTTTTACAAAGCTTATTGCGTACGGCCAGCCACTCTTATATTTTATAGGTGTGGCCGCGCGCGCTGGCGTATTAATCTGTCAGCTCATTTTCAAAAGGTCATATCTCACTCGTTTCTCATCAAAATCGAGCTTTTGATCAGGCGTTCGAAAGCTATCGAGCTAAATTTTCATCTCCAACTTGAATCTTCCAAAGACATTGAGTGTGATGTGAGATATGGCATTTTGAAGTTGACCCTTGTGCATAAACCCTTATGAACAAATGAAGTTACTCTTTTGATAAATGGAGTTACTTGTTATAATTTAAGAATACATAAAATAAAATAAAAATAGTAATTAAATATGAGTATAAAAAATTGTAGAAAAAAATTGCACATTTTTGAAGTAGTGTTCCCTCCGTTTTTTATGTTCCCATTCTTTGTTAAAGTGTGTTCCATAAAAATCTTCCTACTTTTACTTTATTCCTTCTTTGATGAAGTTTTATTCCCTTTTCACACTACTTTACCCCACTTATTGGACCCACATAATTTTACACTATATTACTTAGAGCTGGCCTGATCCAACCCGATTCGAATCTAATCCAATATTAGCGGGTTGGGTTGAAATTTTCAACCCGTTTAATTAAATGGCTTGACCCAATCATTTCTAATCTAATCCAATATTGGGTTCGGGTTGGATTGACTTATTTACCCCAAAATTTTTGAATTCAAATTTATCAATTTTCAAGTTGGCTTTAGCCTTTCCTTATAATGCCTATGATATAGAAATTGTGCCGTAATTTTTGGTATTGTAAGTTGTTAAGTAATCAGGTTTTTTCGTTTTAGTAAATAAAATTTCGATAATATTGTCAAACAGGTTAGTGGGTCATAATGAAGTCGACCCGTTTATATAAGTTTGGGTTTGGTTGAAAATTCCAACTTATTTACCTTTTCAGTTCGGGTTCGGTTAAGGGGTTCAACCCATTTATCTTCACAGGTCAATACAAATCCAATCCAGGTCGACCCATTACCAGTCGTACTATCACTACACATTTTATTTGTTATTTAAATAATCAAAAAGAATTTACTTGCACTCTTTCTCTCATTTCTTATATTTGAATATGTTGCTACAGTTTATAGAAACATCCTTAAGAAATAGAGGGACTATCTCAGAAGTTTTGCATTGGCAACTAATATATAAGAGGAAGCATTCTCTTGAGAAAACACTATCTCTTTCACCCTTCATATCTATGCATCTAGCACCTAACCATATTGCATACACAATTATGGAAACAAAAAACACATATTGCACACACTAGGCATCAATAGTTGTAATCATCTCGTTGGAGGTTTTGCTTGACCAAAGTGATATGTTACCTTTACCTAACCATATTAATTTGTATCTTTGGAAAACATTTCATATGAAATTGTATTATAGAAATCTATAGAATAATTGTTGATAAGCAAAGAAACAATATTCTTTCTCAATTAAGAAATATATTTCAACTAATAAAAGCGGAAATTTTCCTTTAAATAAGCCATTAATTATAATAATAATAATAATAATAATAATAATAATAATAATAATAATAATAATAATAATAATAATAATAATAATAATAATAATAATAATAATAATAATAATTTAGTAACAAATTATTAGATATTTTTGTTGGAACTAGTGACAGAAGAACAAAAACTGACCTTAATTTTGAGATGCCGTGATATGATCACTGCCATAAGTCGACAGATATCGACGGCAGCGTCACACAGGAATTTGTCTATTATTTTATCCAAAACTGTAAAAGACACATTATAGACAACCCCACTATATAAAGTGAGACAAAACTTTGTCCACCATCAATATGGAATAATACAAAAAAGATGAAATAAACTTTCCAAGTTTGGAGCAACTATCCCAAATATTCCAACAATTATTACTATAGGGTATACTCCCACACTTCTGACTTCAATGAGGTTCATTCTATGATACAGTTTATATATATGAAAGTTTTCTTTTCTTAGTTTAGTCACCGATAAAGAAAGTAGCTAGGCTTCCTGATGGTATGAAAGATATAGATCTTAGTGCTTTAGACGACCTAGAAGGAGGATTTCTTCTCTCACCCATAGACTCATTAGACTGAACTATTGTTTGTTTTGGCTTTTTTTTTTACACTGGGTGAATCAAAGAAAAGGAAATTACAAAGTAGTACTAAAAGTAGTCATATTGATCCCTTGGCAATGGTGTCAGCTTTTGCAATATGTGCTCGAGGAACTTTAACGATCATGCACCATATAAGAAATTTTTCGTAAATTCTCGGATTTTGTCAATAGTCCAGATCAGATTAATATGAGGAGTGGAAGTGCCCTGTAAGAGGTAAACAAGGTTAATAGAATCTGTTAGGAAGGTAATATGAGATAAATTTTTATTGAATGCCCAAAACATCGCTTGAAGACACGCAATTGACTCTGCATGTAATGCTGATGAAGCTATGCCATATGAGCCACCCCCTATGTGATTTGTATTCACTATCGGACCATCTTCATGAATAGAATTTGAATCCATTAGACCCCATCCAACACCCATTGTTCTGTTTGAAGAGTTCCACGCACCATCAAAGGCAATCATATGTTGTGCAACCCCTTGTTGCAAATGACCTAGATTGGCAGAGCAAAATTCTAGTGGGAAACTGTTATTATCCTCGGGAGTTGTTTTGGCATTTGTAGCATGAAAAATAGGAAGAATTGAATTCTCTTCGACTAAATCTGAAGGAGATTTCGATCATTCAACTTTCGCTTTTAAAGGAATCATGTCACTTGGAATTCCGGAAAATTCTTTTTTTCTTTTAGTTGGTATTAGAACTTGCCTCTAATTAGGATTTCGATTGAAAAGATTTTAGGATATATATATATATATATATATATATATATATATATATATTACCATGAAACATTTTAGTATTTCATGCATGATTTTGCTACAATTTTGCAAGTATTTGAGAAGTAAAGGAATGATCCTAAGATTTGTAAAAACATGAAGAAGCTTTATTTTGAAATTCATCGGAATGAGCAAATATTTTTTTTCAAAAATTTCTTTTCCTAAAAGCAATATCAAGGCTTATAACTTGAAGTTTATTCCACCGCAACATTCCAACAAAAAAAAACAAAACAAAACCCACCGCAAATCCGCAATACGCCAATACCCACCTCTCCCCGACTGCCTTTAAAAAAAACGTTGAAATAAGTGTATACTTCTCTATGCAATGTTTATAACTTATCAATAGTGGAGAATAATAATCATATAATTATTAAATAATAAAAAAGTATAAAATATAATTGATTGACATATGAGACCCATACAAGCAACAAGGTGTTGTACCTTATCATTGGGAGACTATGGGGTGTTTGGCAATTAGAGTTTTGGAGCAAAAAGAGAGTTTTGGACCACTTTTAGAGTTTTGACTAGTCAAAAACTTTAAAACGGGTGTTTGGTAAAAAGAGAGTTTTAGAGAGAGTTTTGGAATAAAAACTCTCAAAATAAAAAAGCTCCTATTAGGAGCTTTTTCTTTAGAGGATTAGGTAAAAATATGTTCAATGACTTTTTTGCCTCTAATAATAATACTACACATATGTATTAAAATGTCTATAAATGTCATTTCACACAAACAAATGTGCAATAAAGCTTTTAAAGAATCGGGTTAATTGTTACCAAACACATTTATAAAAAAAAAAGTTGTCAAATCAGCAGTCAAATCTGCTGAACAAAAAGTTAAAACTCTAACAGTAAACTCTAAACTCTAACAGCTAAACTCTAAACTCTATTTGCCAAACAATGCCTATGTAGCTAGAAAGCAATGTTGCTTGAAAAGATGACGTGGCAAGTTAAGCTACAAGGTGTAGTAGCTTACCATTGGAGTTGCTCTAAGTCAACCTCTTGAATCGTTACAAACATGGATGACGTTATAGAAGTATATTTCCTGGATTAACTTAGACGTGTAGACTTTCCAGTTTCCAGCATTCAAGATATGAGAGTAGTAGACCCATAAATTATTATTTCTTTTATGAGGGGACCCACAATTTTTTTTGCTAATTGAATCTAGTGGCTAAAAATATGACGTTATATGATGTAGCTTTATTTTGCGGCCAATTCAATGTCAATACTCTATATTTTGGTTTAATTTCTTTATTTAATTCTACTTTGCCGTTTATATTCAAAGTTACAAGAGTTTGAACATATATCCTAACGAACATAACTATCAAAACATTATTATTTGAGATCTTCTTAATTTAGTTTCAGTTTATTTTCTTCAAATTCAAACATATGTAATGTTTGACTTTCACATTAATTAATATACAACTTTAACTATCAACATTTTAGATATTATTTATAAGTAAAAATTATATATATTTGAGAATTTCTGAAAAATATACATTGAAATTTATTCAAAAACATGTCATAAAAGCAAAATTTGTTTTGGAAAATCAGCTGACTGAAATTTTAGAAAATCTTTTTATAATTTTGATAACAGCTAATTTTGTCAAAATAATTTATCAACTTAAGCAACTAATTATGCCAAACAGTTAAACTAATCAGCTACATTATCAATTATCAGCACGTTACTAGTTTCAACTTTATCTTATCAGTTTTAGTTAACTTATCAGTTTCAGTTTATGTTCAACTAGTATTGCCAAACAGAGCCAATATATAAAAGTCAAAGTATTAGATTTAGTGTAAATGTATATCTTTAAAATACCAACTTTTTATTATGATTTATATATAATTGAAATCATAATAATGGTCACATATAGTGTAATCATTAAACAGAAATAGGTCATACTTAAATAGAATAAAAAAGCGTCACCAACCCACCATGAACCCTATAAAAACCCTCGTCTCTTCTCACTTCTAATCATCCATCCTCATAACACATACAAACCTTCCTTACTCTACCTATACATTGTTAGCAACCTTTTTTAACTACTAAAAATGGGTTCCAAGAGCACCAACATCACCATTGTTTTCTTCCTTTCCCTTAACCTCATCTTCTTCTCAATTGCTTCTGCAACTCATCCTCCTTCAACATGCTCTTTCGATACCCTTAAATTAAAGGTGTGTGCCAACCTGCTCAACGGTCTGCTTGGGGTTACCATTGGAACCCCTCCAAGGCAATCTTGCTGTAGCCTTATTCAAGGTCTGGCCGATCTCGACGCCGCCGTTTGCCTTTGCACTGCCCTTAGGGCCAATGTTTTAGGCATCCACCTTAATGTTCCCATTTCCCTACGCTTGCTTCTCAACGCTTGTGGCTGCAACTATCCCGATGGTTTCACTTGTCCCTAAACCCTATAAACTGTGCCGCTCATCAACATTACAAATGGATAATGTCTGTTTTACTGAAAAATGTATGCTATTTATTTTTGGTTTGTTTGCATGTGATCTGGCGTGTAATAAGTTTTCTCCGGTGGAGAAAGTTTTAGAATTACTCGTTCACTATGTTACTCTACATATACATACAAGTGATGTTAATCACTTAAAATATGGTGCATAATGTAATGTATGAGTTTTGTTTTTGGAGTTGTTATTGCATGATTGGTTTGGTGTACGTTGTTCTTATATGATCGATGATTATATTTATAAGTTTGATCCAAATTATCATTAACCCCATATCTCATTCATCCATAATTTCTTCTTGAACCTTCTTGAATAACAGTCCTGGTTGTCTTTTCACACGCACACATACATAAGAATTTACAGAACGGGAAGATTAAAAATAATGAGAAAACAAATAGATACGATCGTCATATAAATAATTCTGGAAATTTCAGAAATATACATCATATTTGGAATATATAGGTCAATCACACGACATATTACGAATATATATATATTGTGAATAAAAATTAGAAAACAAATCATAAATTGACATGATCGTTGTATACATGACAGCAAAATAGATCAAAATGTATACAATACGCTACGTGGCTCATTATTATTAACTTTCTCCTATACTTTATCTGTTTCAAAAATACCTGACATACTTCTCTTAACACGCTTGCCAATGTATATTTAACTATTAATTACTCTAATTCCATATAAGTAAATTTTATAAAAGTTGATATTATGAAAGTTTATGAAGTCTAACAAGATCCCCCATGACTATATTTTTTCCTACATAGAATTCACAAAACAAGTCAAAGGAGAGTATGTGAATAGTGGAAAAGTCAAACCGAGTCAAGTATTTTGAAACGGAAGAAGTATACTCATTATTATTCTAATTACTCCATGATAATTGATACACATCTTTTTTATTATTAGTTGTGTAACGTCGCCTATTATCACGTATTCAATATATAATTTTGACCATTAATGTCTTCAATTAAGTATTAGTAAAAGGTATGAAAAAAAGATTTAACAATTTTGACCATTAACGTCTTCTATTTAACAAGATTCATATAAAACATATTTTATACATATCAGATAATATGGTTGAAAGAAAATATGATTTTACACAAAGATCACTCATAGTTGCGCCTTTTATGCACTCTATAAATTTCTTAATATACTAATTACCCTATTTCTTTTTTTATCTACACAACATAACTTTGACCACTAATATGTTAAATTATAAATAAGTAAAAATTATAAAAAGTTGATATTTTGAATATATGTGTTAACGTTGAGACTAATCTAACAAATGATGGTCAAAATGAAATGTGTAAATTGTATTAAAATACAAAAATATGTAAATTAAAAAGAAACCAAGAGAGTAACATATCAATAATTTTGCTAAGCGAACTAAGTTTTAATTAGATAAATATAATATAAGATATGACTCATAACGGATCATTCCCATTCGATAAAGACAAACCGTAAACCCTAGTGGGGATAGATAAAATCAATGAATTTGTCCATTGATTTAGTTTATAATAAAAAAATCATTTCCCTTAGGTGGAATTACTAAATCAGTGTAACAAACTAATATAAAGTCACCAAATCATCATTCTTTGATGCAACAAGGACTTCTTTTTATTTTCTTTTGGCTGCACAAAAAGCCAATCATCAATACACAGATGACTAGAAAGTAGAAACTTAATTAGGCTACTATAAAGCTCATTGATTTATAGCCAGCCTTCATCTACTACAACTAGTTCTTGTATAGGGCGATGTTCCGGATCATTTATCAATGTGAAATTGAAATTTTAAATCAAACACTTGATCGAGTGAAGTGGAAAAAAAGAGTTTTAAGCATTGATTGTGCTTAGGACATGATCTTTTAGTTCCTTAATTTTAAAATTTCTACATAGTAAATTATAATATGAACTATTCATCATATAACCCTCAGCTTCACGAGAGCACATATATAAACAGATAATTACTTACAAAGAATATAATACAATCTTATTTTTGAAATTTAGGTAGTGTGTAAAAATATAACCGGTGTAATTAAATGGTGTAATAGTATTAATTACAGAGGATATAAAATTTAAATTTTTTTTTAATATAAGAGCAAGTACTGAAAGGTAGGACATGCTATTATTAGCATTAGCTTAATAAGAATGAATATATACATCTGTATTTAACTGTTTTAGAAATATAAATATTATCTTGTCTTTATATAATTTTTTTCCCACCAAGACCAACATGAGATTATAGAGTAGTTGGTTAGTGCATTTGTAGCTCAAATGAGAGGATATGAGTTCGAGTCTTAAATCATACATTTTTATTGTTTAATATTTCTCACCTCGCAAGATAGCCAAGCAGGCTAACCAGCAAGCTAGCCAAACAAGATGGCTCGCAGACTGCTCTACAATAAAAAGAAATTGAGGAAGTCAAAATGAAAAATTTAAATAGTGTAAAAGTCAAATTATTGCAAATAAAAAGAAATTGAGGAAATACAACATTTTCAAAAAAATCAAACAAGAAGAATAGAAGGAAGTACGTATGTGTATATATAAAATAGAGGGAGACAAAATTATTGTCTTTGATTAAACTCGACAGACTTCAACTTGATTGAATGTAAGCAACTAAGCACCTAGTGTTGAAAGCCACCCAACAAGAGCACTGATAGAATGTTAACGGACTACATGGGCCAGTACCAAGTAAGCTTTCCAATATGTATCTCATTTGCACTGTGCAAGTGAGGATCAAGGAAAACATGTAATTCATTTAAATACTGTGCAAGCTTTCCAATATGTATCATCAAATGCTAAACGAGTAAACGAAGCCGACTGTGAGTATATGATGTTAAACCTAAAAATACTAGATATTTTGACTTTGATCTTTTTCCCAAAAGAAATAAAAGTTGAAATAATAGATAAAGACTATCCAACTAAAGTTCCTACTTGAAATTAATTAGGCTCCGACTACTTACAATCTTACATGTTAATCTAATAAAACCGGTACTTGGTGGTCGTAAATCAACTCAAACAAGTTAATGGTTCAACATGAATAACAAGTTTAGCTAAATAGGTTGGGTTAATGTGAAGCATTTCACCACGTTAACTTGAATGAGTCTAACTAGTGTCAAAGGTTTTCTATTTGTTTTGTTTACTAACATAAATTCTTTATTTTTTTAGGTAGGTAAGATGAAGGAGAAGGACCCTACTAGGTCAAAACTTCTCACATGTCAAGTTAGCAGGTTAGACACTTTAAGAATATCTACATGATACGACGTATTTGTCAACTCTAGTCACTTGTAACTATTTAACTTTAAAGGTTTTGTATAACTTCTTTATAGGCTACCTTTAATCATTTTTTTTCAACTTTAATGGTCATCTGTTTGTTAGACCTAGCTAGATTACCCATCTAATACAATTATAAAAGTTATTGCCTTTGCCGTTAACCTATTCATATTTCTGCTGTTGCGCTGCAGCCGCCTTCACACCCTTCTATTGGAGCTACTGGTTCTCCCTTACACCCACCGCTTAGCTCAGCTTCCTCAAAGACGTTTTCTTTACTAGTTTGTTATATTGGTTACGAGGTTGTTACAAGTTAGTTTCACATTAATTATTATTACATCATTTCTGTTTTAGAGCTGTAAATATAAATAGCTATTAAGTTGTAATCTTTCATTCTTACAATTCATTAATGAGAAGTTTATTCTGAATTCTCTCAAACACTTTTCCTTCTCTCCTGAAAATCACTGAGCTTATTCAAGCTTTTCATGGTATTAAAGCAGGAATCTACGAATTCCTGGCTCAAATTTCTCTGAAAATCTGTTGTGCAATTGTTGCAAACAACAGATTAATTTTTTCTGATTGAAATTCTCTGAAGATTACTGAATTCATTTCTTCCGCAATTGAATTCATTTCTTTCGCAGTTGTTGATCTGAACTTTCTTGCCGAGCTGAAATTCTTCTTTGGAAAATTGAGGTTAAATCTTCTATTTCTTGATGAAATTCTATTGAATCCTGATTAAGAAATTCTTGCTGCAAAATTGAGGTTAAATCTTCTATTTCTTGATGAAATTCTATTGAATCCTGATTATTTCACCTGATTTGATCTACAATCATCAATTCATTTCACCTATCTTGCTAGATTCTGATATTTTGTTCTTAGTCAATTTCATTTACATTGATTCTGAATTTCTCGCCTGAATCTATAAGTTTGCATACAATTTTTTTTCAATTCTTGATTCATAATGCCTGAAACACAAAATTCAAATTCTTCTTCACAAAATTCATCCTTACCTCCTAATCAAGATCCTACCAGCATCTTTTACATTCATCCATCTGATACGAATGTGAATCAAGTTGTTACTGTAAAGTTCAATGGAACTGGTTACAACGATTGGAAGCGCTCAATGTTGATTATGTTATCCACTAAGAACAAATTGAGGTTTATTGATGATAATTTTGATGGTTCCTGCACCTGAAACTGATAAGTATGCAGCTTGGGAGCGCTGTAACAACCTAGTTTTGTCCTGGATACATGCTAATCATGATAATATTATTAAGAAAAGCATTCTATATTTCAGTTCTGCATCTGAAGTATGGAAAGATCTTGAAGAACGCTTTGGTCAATCATCCATGACTCAAGTGTTCTCTCTTGAACAAAAGATGGCAGATCTCACACAAGGATCTATGAGCGTGTCTCGAGTTTTATACTACAATTAAAACTCTTTGGGATGAAATTGCATGATACTAATCCTATTCCATATCGTACATGTAACAAATGTACATGTAGTTTGACACAAAGAATTCTTACTAGAGATCAAGAATTGAAATTGATTCAATTCATGATGAAGTTAAATGAAGCATTCTCAACTGTCAGGGGAAATATACTGATGACACATCCCTTGCCTAAAGTGTCTCAAGCATATAGGATTTTTGCACAGGAGGAGAGACATAAAGAGCTCACTCAGCTTACTGCTAACACAAAGTCATTAGCTTTTGCCGCCGTGGCGTAAAACACCACTTTTGTCCGCCGACGAGACACCAGATACAAACAACCATATCAGCCTTATTCTTCGAGTAAACCTTCCATTCTTTGGTAGTAAAAGATCTGGATCATATTATTATTGCACACACTGCAAAATTCCTGGACATAGCCTTGAAAGGTGTTTCAAAATCCATGGTTTTCCACCTGGTTACAAGCCTAAGAAAAAGAAATTTGCAGCTGCAGTTCAAGCCACACCTTTTAACACTAACAGTTTGTCTTCTGATGCTAAGCTTGATGCTATTTCTGTGGAGCAATACAATCACTTGTTGACACTTCTCAACAATCAAACCATGACTGCATCATCACATGTACCTGCTTCTTCTTCTCATGAAGATAATAACATCTCTGGTCATGCTTTAATGGCAGGTAAACATTGCTATCTTTCTTGTCTTGATGCACAATGGCTATTAGACAGTGGTGCATCTGATCATATATGCAATAATCTGTCTTGGTTTCATACATATGCTGCTGTAACTGGTACACAACACACTATCACTATTCCGGATGGAACACATGTCCCTATACAGCACATTGGGTCTGTTATTCTCAGTCCAGACATCACCCTACAGAATGTCTTACATGTCCCAGATTTTCAGTTTAATCTCATCTCCATACACAAATTGTGTAAGGATCTGCATTGTCAAATTTCCTTTACTCATGACAAATGCAATGTGCAAACTCAGGACCCTTCTCAGAAAGGGCACTCAATGCTTCTTGGTAAGCTACATGCTGGATTATACAATGTTGCTGCCAACCATGTTCAAGTGCAATCTTCTAATAATGCTGCTAAAGCTGCTGTTCGGACTTGTTTTCTTCTGCCGTTAATAATGCCAAATTATGGCATCTGCGCCTTGGTCATCTACCTTTTGATCATCTCAGTATGTTGATTCCTTCTTGTGATGCAAAGACCTGTTCTAAAGACTTCATTTGTACAGTTTGTCCTGCTGCCAGACAAACTAGGAAGTCATTTCCTACTAGTTTCATTAAGACAAATAAGGCTTTTGATCTGGTTCATATTGATGTATGGGGGCCTTACAAGGTCAAGACAATTTCAGGATGTACTCAATTCATCACTATTGTAGATGATTTTACAAGATTTACTTGGATACACTTGTTGAAGTTTAGAACAGATGATGTGGCTGTTATGAACAATTTCCTTAACTATGTGAATACTCAGTTTGATGCTAAGGTTCTTTCTGTACGTTCTGATAATGCAAAGGAGTTGATTGAAGGTGAAATGAAAGACTTGTTTCTTCATAAGGGTATACACCATCAGACTAGCTGTGCAGATACACCACAACAAAATGGTGTGGTGGAACGCAAGCATAGACATCTATTGGAGACAGCAAGAGCTATTTTTCTTCATTCCAAAGTTCCAGACAAGTTTTGGGGCGATATTATATTGTGTTCTGCTTACCTTATTAACAGAATGCCATTATCCAGCATTAATAACATATCTCCTTATGAAAAGTTGTATCAAGTTACACCCTCAATTGATCACTTAAGGACTTTTGGATGTCTTTGTTTCATCTCCACTTCCAAAGTTCAGGGTTCCAAGTTTGCTCCAAGGGCACAACCTGCCATGTTTCTTGGATATTCAGTGACTCAAAAGGGCTACAAAGTCTTTAATCTGATTACTCACAGAGTTCTTGTTACCAGAGATGTCACCTTTTATGAAAGACATTTTCCCTTTCATATTCTTTCTTCCACCACAGAACCTGACCCTATTTTTACTCCTAGTGTAACCTATGATTGCTTTAATGATACTTTTCCCTTGTCATCATCACCACATCCAGTTCATTCTACTCACCAGCAACCACTTTCTCCCACACATACTTTTTCTACTGCTACTCCCATTTCCACTTCATCTTCCTCTTCTCTTGATTCTACATCACTTGTCTCCTCACCAGAATCTCCTGCTCCTATTTCTTCACCTCCATCCATTTCTGAACCTGTACAAACTCTTGTTGATCTTAGTACTATTTTGTCTCCTGAACAGTCTGCTCCACCTATTAGACAATCTAATAGAGTTCACAAACCACCTGCTTATCTTAATCAGTATTATTGCAATACTTCCACTGCCAACATTACTACACACTGGTGCAATCTTATACAGAAGCTTCATCCAAAACTGAGTGGATAGAAGCTATGGACAAGGAAATACAAGCACTTATTGCCAATAATACTTGGGATCTTGTTGATCTTCCCTTTGGGAAGAAGCCAATTGGCAATAAATGGGTTTATAAAGTAAAATTAAAGGCAGATGGTACTTTGGACAGATGCAAGGCTAGGTTAGTAGCTAAAGGATTTAATCAGAAACATGGCATAGACTATGAGGAGACCTTCTCTCCTGTAGTTAAAATGCCCACCATCAGATGTCTACTTGCTATTGCTTCTTATAACCAATGGCCAGTCTACCAACACTAGAGGAAAAAAGCCCAAGGGCTGCGGTCAAAAGGGGCCCAAGGGCTGCGTTTTTTGACCGCAGCCATTGGACTAGCAGCCCTTGGCATTTAGGAAGGGCTGCGGTTTTTAACCGCAGCCCTTGACGCGTTAAGGGCTGCGGTCAAGGCAAAAACCGCAGCCCTTGGTGGGTTAAGGGCTGCGGTTATGGGCCAAAACCTTTGAAAAAATTCACCAGATACCCCTGACTTTTAAAAAAATTACCCAAAATGCCCTTTTGACTAACGGACGTTAGTGTTCCGTTAACTAATTAACTAATTAACCTAAAAAACCCTAATTAAACCTAACTAAACCCTAAGTAAACCCTAAACACCCTAACTCTCTCTCTCTACCTAACCCAACCCTAGCCCCCCCCCCAAACCCTAGACCCACCACCTCACCACCCCACCACCCAACCCCAGCCCCACCTCCCCTCCCCTCCCCCGCGCGACCACGCAGCCCCCTCCCCTCCCCCTCCCCCTCCCCGCAGCCCCACGCAGACACCCCCCTCCCAGCCCCCTCCCTCCCCGGAAGCCCCCACGCAGACCCCCTCCCTAGCCGCCCCCTCCCCATGCTCCCCCTCCCCGTGCGGCCGCGCCTCCCCCATCGTCACTAGATCCGCCGAGTTTCGCCCGACGAGCTTCGTCCACGGATCCAAGTCCCCCTCCCACTCGTCGGTGCCTTCCCCTCCCTCACTTGATCTCGCACTAGATCCGCCATTAGCGTTTAAGAAGTCCGAGTCATCTACCGAGTTCGAAGGGGTGGGGGGCTCCGGGATTCACGATTTTGCGGCGGGGGAGGGAGGAGAGGAGAGGGAGTGACTAAGTTCGAAGGGGGTGGGGGAAGGTGGAGGCACCCGCCGCACGGGGGGGGAAGGCTGCGTGCTGGTTGCACCGGGGAGGGGGCTTTGTGGAGGGGAGTGGGAGGCACTTCGAGGGGGTGAGGGGGGAGGGGGAGCGATTTTTCGGCGGGGAGGGGAGGGGGAGGGGGAGGCACGGGCTTCAAAGGGGGACGGGGAGGGGGGTGGTAGTCTTGGGGTTGTTGTGTGGGGGTGGTGGGTTGGGAGTGGTTTGGAGGGTGGTGGGGCTGGGGGTGGGTGGGGGCTTGTGGGCTTTTAGGGTTTTTTGAGTTAGGGTTTTAAGGATTTAATTAAGGTTTTTTAGGGTCTTTTAGGGTTAATGACTAACGGAGTTAACCGCCGTTAGTCATTTGGGCATCTGGTGAATTTTTTCAAAGGTCAGGGGTATCTGGTGAATTCGAAAAAAAGTGGGGGTATTTGGTGAATAAATTTATTTGTCAAGGGTATTTGGTGAAAAAACCGAAAAAAATATACAAATCTAATGTTCAGTCCGTTGCTTATTAAACCTTTTATAACTGCATCATTTCATCACATGTATACTCAACTTTCCACATTAAGCTTCATACATCATTTGCTAGCCTAATCGTTGGAATCAATATGGCATAATGAAGCAGCTATAGATTAAGCAAGATTCGGGCACTCACAGCAAAAGAAACAGTATCACATCATCAGGAAAATTGCCAAGCATAGCCATATTTATCTTGGAAATAAAACCAACCGGGAAGTTAAACCTTTATTGTAACTATCCCACACATAGTAAACAGAAATAAAATGTAAATTTATGATGACCATAGAGCCGGATAACCTTTGTAATACATTGGTTGGAGTAGACATATCTAGGGTTCTCCACCGAGCTCTACCCTCAAATTGTCATATGGATAAACCTTTGGTGCCTGGTCAACACAAAGCGATTAACAATGAGCCATCAGTAAGAAATATACCCAAAAAAAAAAAAAACATCAATAAATTAAAGGAAAAAATGATTTTAATAATCCACCATTTGGACCGTTCGCTCAAATTAATCTCACCTTTTGATTATTTTTTAATAGTCCAACCTTTCATCATAATATGACCTGTTGAAAAGGGTTGGTGACCTGTAGAATGGGTTAATTGTATACGTGTCAAATTCTAATTCGTTCTAATTTAATTAATCAATTTTAATTTTAATTAACCTAACTAAAACTAATTTAACCACCAACCATTAAGCTAATCACCAACCATACCACCACCATCACAACCAAAAACACCACCATGGCCAACACCACCAGCCCCACTGTAAACAACACCACCTGTCCACCACCACTTCCACCTTCTCTGACTCTACCACCAAGAAACCACCTTCTCCTAATACCAAGAAACCCCCGCCACCCCCTCCCCCATCCCCTGCAGACGACACCCTGCCATCCCCTCCCCCCCCCCCCGTGCACAACACCCTGCCACCCCGTCTTCAATAAATGCATAAACACTATTCCCAGCAAAGAACTGGTACTTAATTGCGATGGCATTGGAAACATTTGCAACTCTAGAATGAAACTTGGGAATTTCTCTCTCCTCAATTTGATCACAACCCATCTTCTCATCATAATTTTCAACACTACCCACATCAGATATTGCACAAATATCATCAAAAAGTGATCTACTTTCCACAGATTTCTCACCACAAAAGCTAAAAACAGAAACCCCAATTGAAATCAGTGAACACCCATCTTGAAATTGGACACCTTCCATCAACCCAGAAAGAGAAATACCGAAGAATGAAACCAAAAACATGAACAACGTAGCTCTAGAGAAAAACCCAGTTCAAATTTTCCGAAATTAGCATGTTCTTCAGCATAAATTTCTTAAGTAAAACACAATTAGGAAGAAAAAAAACTGGGTAATGAATAAACAGAGGAATTTCCCATAGTTTTAAACAAATTAGAAAATTTTCTCCATCTTAATAAGCAAAGTGAAAGGTGAAAGTTAGTAACTTAAATTAAGGGCATAATACATAATTTTATGAAATAGGAATTTGTCATTTCATTTCACTATTAATTTGATAAGTGAGCAGAAAAAAACCAACCAAAGTTGGAGTAGAAAATGAGCTTGCCTCAGGTCGGGTTCGAGGTTGTTGAAGAACAGTGCGTTGGGTGTAAGAGAGAGAGAGAGTGGTTGAGGAAGAAGAAGAGGAGTGTGACGTGGAGGAAAGAGAAAGAGGTAGGTTGAGGTTTGTATTATCACAACCGGCGGAGTAAGGGGTGCTCACGAGGGGTGGGGAGGGGGAGGGGGTGCTCACGGGTGGCGGGTTTGGAGGTTGTTCACAGGGGTGGGAAGAGGGTGGTGGGGATGTTGGTGAGTACTTAGGGGTGGTGAGGGAGAGGAACTGAAAAAGAGAGGTTAAAAAAGAAAAGAGAACTATGGAAAAAAATATAAAAAAATTTACCACTTCAACAGATTACCGGTTTCATGATTCAATATGAGCAAGTACAATTAAAAGGTTGGATTATTAAATAATAATCGAAGTGGGATTATTTTGGCGAACGACCCAAAGGTTGGATTATTAGAATCAATTTTTCCTAAATTAAATATACTTCTTCCAATTTTAAGAGTTGCAACATATTGACTTTCATGTTTGCCAATACACAACTTTGACTATTATCTACAGTTATCTACTCCCTCCGTCCCATAATAGTATAAACACTTTCCTTTTATGTTTGTCCCAAATTAGTTTGAACACTTCCATTTTTGGCATGGTCCCACTATTAATATATTATTTTTTTATACTCCTTTGGCCCACACTCTAGCTTTTATAAATAAAATGTTACCCAACTTTCTCTTTCCTCTAATAAAAAATACCCCACCAACTCCTATCAAATCTACTTTTTAAATAAAATAACATTTGATAACCACACTACAACTTATCACCTTAAAATACGTGTCTCAACAAGTGTTCAGATCTTTTTAGGACGGAAGGAGTATTTGTGATTAGTATAAATAGTTGAAATCTTGTAAATATATATTGAGATAAACCCAATAAGATCCTACATGCTAAAGTTTGTATTATATATTAGTCACAAATTCGCGGTCAAAGCTTAAGCACGTACATGAATAATGTAAAAGTCAAGCATGGAGGAAATGTTGCAGCTATTATAACATGGAGGAAGTATGATAGCATGATGCAAACAGCAAGTAGCGCAATGAAAAGGGTTTTTCCTAGAAGCACATGACAGTGCAGAAGTAGCCATCAAAGATTAGCAAAAATTCATTACACAAAATATTGAACGCCCTCAAACTCAAGCTGTTTTCTTCACCTTAACTTGTATAAAAGCATAATAATGCACTTTAATTCAGGTAAAGTTTCATCTCCTTTATATAATTGAGACCTTGAGCAACTTCTAGTTTTGTTCAAGAATTACAGAAGTAATATCTTCAGCCTCCAAAACGTCATAGAGTTTCTCGTTGTGGAACTATAGAGGCATGTTTCAGCAAGCTTAAATACAAAACTAAAGTGCTTTAGCAGCCAAGCAGGTGGGGGAGAGCAATAGGAAAGTGAGATATATGTTAGTTGAATACAAGATAAAACAGTTCGCCAGCATGTAGGATCATAAAACCCAGCACACAAGCAAAAGCAGACATAATGCAGCTCGGACAGAAAGAATACTGGGACAGATATTAATTACTCGTGCTGCTATGAAAGTTGGTCACGATGCTGAATAGGAACAGACACAGACATTAAAAAAAAATGACCTATATAAACTATCACCTTACCCCAATCCAACCATGTCTGGGAAAGAAGCTGTCAAGTTTCATGGATGCCTTAAAGGTCAAATTACAGACTTCATGGCAAACTTAAAAAGCACCTAAACAGTTTAACCATATTTTCTCACCACCACCACCACTCCCCCACCCGCAAAAGAAGTACGGTCTAGTAGACCATGTGCACTGGTGCAAGGTAGGCTGGTCAACAAATGGATTACTCAAAAAACGAGGTAGCCAAAGATATTTATTTAGGGCCTGTTCTCCCCAACTTATTTTCGGCCCGGTTCGGTCAATTCATCGGTTCGGTTCGGTTCAAATCGGCCTCGCTTCGGTTCCGAATGATAATCATTACTATTAATTAGTTATAATTTAATTCAGTTCAGTTCAGTTCAGTTCAATTCAATTCAATTCAGTTCAATTCAGTTGTTTTATGCCGAAAAGAACAGACCTTTATTCTATTCTACCAAAAGTTTCCCTATCTTGATAAACTTCACTAATCACTACTGATTCGAAAATAGTCTCATGATTCAAGTAATTATTTATAGATGATAGAACAAGTTGATATGTTCCTCCTGTCAGCATATTTCATCGTCTGAGACCCAAATTACAAAGTTCTTGGAATCCAAGCTAGCAGCTAGTCCAGATGAACACAGTTGTAGGGCACAAATTGGCCCTCTTAAGGACCAGGGATTAAACACATGATAACATCAATACACTTATACACCCCAAACTCAAGAAATATAGAGGCATAAATTTTAGTCCAAGCATAATAAGCCATATATATTTATGTATACATTGAAGGCTAGGAGCTGAGAAAAGCATGAATGGTTTTTTTTATAGTAATATCAGTACTCTCACTATCCCCAAATTGAATACAAAATCTCCATCTTGGTTCTCAAAAAGAAGGTTATACTTCTTTTCTGCACTTGCTTTTCATTATTTCTCTCCATCTCATCAAGCTTTTTTTCTAAACATTCTATTGTTCACTCTCTAGTCTCTACTATCTTCCAAATTTTATTTGCAAATTGACATTTAACAACATCTCTATTTCAATCCCGATGTAAAGCCAAAATTCTTTCTTGATTTCACAAAGAAAAGAGTAAGTGAGTAGCATACCCAATTGTAGCTAAAAAAGAAGAATAAACGCAACCATAACTTAACCTCCCATTAACATACACCCGATCCCAATGGCGAAACATTCATCACAGTCTAGCAAGACCAATAATGTCATATATTGCAAGCATATGCAAATCATGAAATCAATTGCATTAAAATCAAACCTCGGCATTCACAAAAAAAAAATGCTTCAATCTTTAAGAAAAAAGGAATAGGGTTTTATTTTCTTTTTCCTTTTTCTTATTTATAGCATGGTAAACCTAGGCTCAGAAGGATTTGTTTCAACTCAATATCCGATTTCTTATTTTATTTATTTTGAAAATAAAACCAAACCAAACTATAATATAATTAGGTACGAAGTAGGTTGTATAGTTAAATTATAACTGTAGGCTTACCCAAACTATATTTTTCTGTAAATAATATTAAAATACTTTCACTTTATTCTTTATATTTTCTTATTTATAAAAGAATAACTCTCAAAGATACGGAGTATTACAATGGCAGCGGGGCGGGTCAAGTAGGAGCCCCGCCCCATCCCCGCCCCATTCCCACCCTAGTGGGGTTTAGGTTTGGTGTGGATGGGGCGGGGATGGGGATTGAAATCGTACCTGCAATGGGTGGTGGAGCGGGTGTGGATTTTATGCTATACCCGCCCCATCCCCGCCCGCCCCGCCCCACCCCCACCCGCCCCGCATTTTTATTATTAAAATTTTATTTATATACTTATATCATTAATAATTTTATCTTGCAAAATATAAATATGTGGGTATGACGCGGGTACGAAGCGGGTGTGGATACCCATGCGGATGGTGGGGTAGGGATGAAGCGGGTACGAAGTGGGTGCGGGTACCCATGCGGGTGGTAGGGCGGGGGTGGGTATAAATACGTACCTGGTGAGGGGGATGGGTTTGGAATTTTCCCCCGCAATGGGTGGTGGGGCGGGGATGGGGATGGGAATTTTATGCGGGTGCGGGTGTGGAGGTACCATCCTCCGCACCCGACCCGCCCCGCCCAATCGCCATCCCTACCCGTATGGGACATATACTTCCTCTGTCTTTTTCACTTTCACTATCTTATGTTACTTATACTCCATCTATCCCTTATTCGATATAGTTTGACTTTTACACAATTAATGTCTCTAATGATCTATTAACAAATATTATAAAAAGTTTACATATTGAATATATATATATTCACTAACAACATCTTATATACTAGATTTGTCTACATATATTAGTTAAAAAAATGTGGTCAAAGTAGGTTATGTGAATAGTGTACATAGTTCAACTGCATTAATTAATTATATGGGATGGAGGTAGTACATACGGAAAAACATACTCATATAGGATCTTATTATATTTGTATTAATATATATACTTAAAAATTAATGTTTTATGAATTAAATATTACTTGTGCAAAGTCAATGTCTAGATGAGCTTGTATCATTACTGCAGGTTAAAGTAGTAATGTGTGAAAGTAGATATCCGAACTTCCGATCCGAATTTGCTTTAATTATCCGAATTTTCAAATATCCACTTCGAAAAAACCAGATTAAATATTCAATCCGAATTTTTTTTTGGTAATACAAACTGGATTTGGATGACGTTTTTTTTTTTGGATATTCGAATATGCAGATCCAATTCGACTACTTCCTTATGTTATCTTCAAATTTATAAACTATAACTTATGAGTGCATCTTGGGTGTAACATGTTACACCATAACTTATTTATAACATGCGTAATTACATACACTTCAACAAGAATGACATGGACTATACAAATAATGACATGAATCTCATGTCATTTTGTCATTTATTTCATGTCATTTGAGTGTTTTTTTACAAAAGAAGTGGTGGTTTGTAGGTTGTTACACCATAAAATATGGTGTAACAATTATACCCAAGAATTTGTGATAACTTATTATTTACAGTTAACCTCAATTTATGAGGGTGTAAGCTACATATGAAAGTTTGTCGGTACCGCTAAAATATAAAAATTTTCAAAGATTAATTATGTAAAGCACTATTACCAAGATTATTATTTATTATTATTATTATTATCATCTACACCACCACCAACAATAATTTAATAAAAATAATAAATATTATTAATAAATAATGATAATTAGTATATTGATATTATTATGTTAATTAATATTGATCATTATCAATTATTATTATTTTAGAAAATTAAATAAACAGTTCAGTTCAGCGTAGCTCGTTTCAGTTCAGTTCAGCTTCTCGCAGTCTAAAAGAACGGGGCCTTAATGTATTTACACAGTACAATTGGAACTTTCAGTTTTATATTGTGTATATCAAGTGCACTGTAAATTTGTTGTGAGATCACTTGACTTTTAGTAAAAAAATGAGTCACTTTTTAAGTCATAATTGGTTAATTTTAAATCATAAGAAGTCGCTTCTAAACAAAGGATAAATTTAAACCTTAAATTGGTCACTTCGATATACATCAAAGTGACCCAATTAGGGGAAAAATTACCCCTGTTTGGTGGGTGACTTTTTACCTTAAAAGAAAAAGAGTCAATTTTATATAAGTGACCCATTCCGAACAAATAATTACCCTTCTTTCACAATAATGCATTATGCACCCGTCTCATTCAAGAATTCGTAAATTTTTAGAGTATCAATATTTAAGATTCAACCCCGTTCTCAACTTGTTTATACAATGTTCTTACCAAACATGCCTTTCAACATCCTCGCCCCTCGGTGTTGGATTACGCTTGATCAGGGTACCAGAATCCAAGAATTATGACAATTTTTGTCCTTAAACTTTCAATTTGCAAAGCGCTGACTTTGACCACGATATCTTATCAGTACTTCAGCTGTTAGCCACTCAATTAAGGGAGAAAAACGCTACTTGTTAGCTGTTTTATGGGCATTAAATTTTCATAACTTGTCTACAGTACCTTTTTTTCTACAATATGATTAGTCTTTCTCCTATATTATTTGTATTTTTTTTGTGGGATTGCGAAAGTATTATAGTCCTGATTAGGGCTGTTCAAAGACCAGGGTCGGACCGGAATTTAGATAGGGACAGGACCGAATCTGAGCCGGGCCGGACCGGACCGAAGATTCGGTGCCCGGTCCTCGGTCCGAAAAATCCCGATTCCGGGGTTCGGTCCGGTCCGGTCCAAACCCGGAAAATTCCGGTCCGGACCAGGTGGACCGAATTTCGATTTTTTAGTAAAAAAAAAAAGTTTATATGTTAAAAAGTTTAAAAAGTAGTAAAAAGTTAGAAATTTAGAAACCTTCTATTTATAAACTTTAGAAATATTGTTATTAATATTATTAAAATTATAATATATTTAATTTATAAATATTTTTAAATCAAATTAAAAATATTTAAAAAAAAAAAGATTCCGGTCCAACAGGTCCAAGACCGGACCGGACCGGAAATATTTTTGTTGGAACTAGTGACAGAAGAACAAAAACTGACCTTAATTTTGAGATGCCGTGATATGATCACTGCCATAAGTCGACAGATATCGACCGCAGCGTCACACAGGAATTTGTCTATTATTTTAGGAAAATTTGTCAGAAACTACCTTTTAAAGACACTTTTTTAAAAAAAACTACCTTATATCACGTTTATTTTACAAAACTACCTTATAAGTGGAAAACTTTAAAAAAGCACTACCAAATGTAGAATTTACTAACCATGGTTGACTATACCCTCCAATTATCTCTCTAATTTAAGATTACGAGCCCACTTAAATGACCCTAACCACCCTCTTTGTTTATTCCTTCACAACAACGATTTTTCATCCCTTAAACCATTGAATTATCAAACACAATACATATGATTAAACCAGTCCACCATTTCAATGGTAACTAACACTAGCATCCTTTGCCCACATTTAAACATTCAAAGAAGTTAAACTTTTGGTTCTTGCAATAGGGGTTACTTAAGTAATCTATTATATATAGCATGAAAAAAAACAAGTCAAAAGTTTGACAGTGAGGAAGTGGATCTTAACGACTTAGATGCAATTTGATGCTCGTGTACCTGGTTGGGGTAATTGAAAGAAAGTGAAAAAATGTTCCAGTGAGAAATTTGACAGTGAGGAAGTGAAAAAAATTTCAATAAGTGTAGAAAGCAACGAGATATGATAATGCCGCTGCTCTGCAATTCAATGGATTAAGGGATGAAAAATAGCTGCTGTGAGGGAATAAACAAAGAGGGTGGTTAGGGTCATTTAAGAGGGGGTATTTTCGTAATCTTAAATTAGAGGGATAATTGGAGGGAATAGTTAACCAGGGTTAGTAAATTCTACATTTGGTAGTGTTTTTTAAAGTTTTTCCACTTATAAGGTAGTTTTGTAAAATAAACGTGATATAAGGTAGTTTTTTTAAAAAAAGTGTCTTTAAAAGGTAGTTTCTAACAATTTTTCCATTATTTTATCCAAAACTGTAAAAGACACATTATAGACAACCCCACTATATAAAGTGAGACAAAACTTTGTCCACCACCAATATGGAATAATACAAAAACGATGAAATAAACTTTCCAAGTTTGGAGCAACTATCCCAAATATTCCAACAATTATTACTATAGGGTATACTCCCACACTTCTGACTTCAATGAGGTTCATTCTATGATACAGTTTATATATATGAAAGTTTTCTTTTCTTAGTTTAGTCACCGATAAAGAAAGTAGCTAGGCTTCCTGATGGTATGAAAGATATAGATCTTAGTGCTTTAGACGACCTAGAAGGAGGATTGCTTCTCTCACCCATAGACTCATTAGACTGAACTATTGTTTGTTTTGGCTTTTTTTTTTACACTGGGTGAATCAAAGAAAAGGAAAATACAAAGTAGTACTAAAAGTAGTCATATTGATCCCTTGGCAATGGTGTCAGCTTTTGCAATATGTGCTAGAGGGACTTTAACGATCATGCACCATATAAGAAATTTTTCGCAAATTCTCGGATTTTGTCAATAGTCCAGATCGGATTAATATGAGGAGTGGAAGTGCCCTGTAAGAGGTAAACAAGGTTAATAGAATCTGTTAGGAGGGTAATATGAGATAAATTTTTATTGAATGCCCAAGACATCGCTTGAAGACACGCAATTGACTCTGCATGTAATGCTGATGAAGCTATGCCATATGAGCCACCCCCTATGTGATTTGTATTCACTATCGGACCATCTTCATGAATAGAATTTGAATCCATTAGACCCCATCCAACACCCATTGTTCTGTTTGAAGAGTTCCACGCACCATCAAAGGCAATCATATGTTGTGCAACCCCTTGTTGCAAATGACCTAGATTGGCAGAGCAAAATTCTAGTGGGAAACTGTTATTATCCTCTGGAGTTGTTTTGGCATTTGTAGCATGAAAAATAGGAAGAATTGAATTCTCTTCGACTAAATCTGAAGGAGATTTCGATCATTCAACTTTCGCTTTTAAAGGAATCATGTCACTTGGAATTCCGGAAAATTCTTTTTTTTCTTGTAGTTGGTATTAGAACTTGCCTCTAATTAGGATTTCGATTGAAAAGATTTTAGGATATATATATATATATATATATATATATATATATATATATATATATATATATATATTACCATGAAACATTTTAGTATTTCATGCATGATTTTGCTACAATTTTGCAAGTATTTGAGAAGTAAAGGAATGATCCTAAGATTTGTAAAAACATGAAGAAGCTTTATTTTGAAATTCATCGGAATGAGCAAATATTTTTTTTCCAAAATTTCTTTTCCTAAAAGCAATATCAAGGCTTATAACTTGAAGTTTATTCCACCGCAACATTCCAATAAAAAAAACAAAACAAAACCCACCGCAAATCCGCAATACGCCAATACCCACCTCTCCCCGGCTGCCTTTAAAAAAAACGCTGAAATAAGTGTATACTTCTCTATGCAATGTTTATAACTTATCAATAGTGGAGAATAATAATCATATAATTATTGAATAATAAAAAAGTATAAAATATAATTGATTGACATATGGGACCCATACAAGCAACAAGGTGTTGTACCTTATCATTGGGAGACTATGGGGGTGTTTGGCAATTAGAGTTTTGGAGCAAAAAGAGAGTTTTGGACCACTTTTAGAGTTTTGACTAGTCAAAAACTCTAAAAGGGATGTTTGGTAAAAAGAGAGTTTTAGATAGAGTTTTGGAATAAAAACTCTCAAAATAAAAAAGCTCCTATTAGGAGCTTTTTCTTTAGAGGATTAGGTAAAAATATGTTCAATGACTTTTTTGCCTCTAATAATAATACTACACATATGTATTAAAATGTCTATAAATGTCATTTCACACAAACAAATGGCAATAAGCCTTTAAGAATCGGTTAATTGTTACCAAACATATTTATAAAAAAAGTTGTCAAATCGGCGGTCAAATCTGCTGAACAAAAAGTTAAAACTCTACAAAGAAACTCTAAACTCTAACAATTAAATTCTAAACTCTATTTCTGGGACAAGTTCTATGTAGCTAGAAAGTAATGTTGCTTGAAAAGATGACGTGGCAAGTTAAGCTACAAGGTGTAGTAGCTTACCATTGGAGTTGCTCTAAGTCAACCTCTTGAATCGTTACAAACATGGATGACGTTATAGAAGTATATTTCCTGGATTAACTTAGACGTGTAGACTTTCTAGTTTCCAGCATTCAAGATATGAGAGTAGTAGACCCACAAATTATTATTTCTTTTATGAGGGGACCCACAATTTTTTTTGCTAATTGAATCTAGTGGCTAAAAATATGACGTTATATGATGTAGCTTTATTTTGCGGCCAATTCAATGTCAATACTCTATATTTTGGTTTAATTTCTTTATTAAATTCTACTTTGCCGTTTATATTCAAAGTTACAAGACTTTGAACATATATCCTAACGAACATAACTATCAAAACATTATTATTTGAGATCTTCTTAATTTAGTTTCAGTTTATTTTCTTCAAATTCAAACATATGTAATGTTTGACTTTCACATTAATCAATATACAACTTTAACTATCAACATTTTAGATATTATTTATAAGTAAAAATTATATATATTTGAGAATTTTTGAAAAATATACATTGAAATTTATTCAAAAACATGTCATAAAAGCAAAATTTTAGAAAATCTTTTTATAATTTTGATAACAGCTAATTTTGTCAAAATAATTTATCAACTTAAGCAACTAATTTTGCCAAACAGTTAAACTAATCAGCTACATTATCAATTATCAGCACGTTACTAGTTTCAACTTTATCTTATCAGTTTTAGTTAACTTATCAGTTTCAGTTTATGTTCAACTAGTATTGCCAAACATAGCCAATATATAAAAGTCAAAGTATTAGATTTAGGGTAAATGTATATCTTTAAAATACCAACTTTTTATTATGATTTATATATAATTGAAATCATAATAATGGTCACATATAGTGTAATCATTAAACAGAAATAGGTCATACTTAAATAGAATAAAAAAGCGTCACCAACCCACCATGAACCCTATAAAACCCCTCGTCTGTTCTCACTTCTAATCATCCATCCTCATAACACATACAATCCTTCCTTACTCTACCTATACATTGTTAGCAACCTTTTTTAACTACTAAAAATGGGTTCCAAGAGCACCAACATCACCATTGTTTTCTTCCTTTCCCTTAACCTCATCTTCTTCTCAATTGCTTCTGCAACTCATCCTCCTTCAACATGCTCTTTCGATACCCTTAAATTAAAGGTGTGTGCCAACCTGCTCAACGGTCTGCTTGGGGTTACCATTGGAACCCCTCCAAGGCAATCTTGCTGTAGCCTTATTCAAGGTCTGGTCGATCTCGACGCCGCCGTTTGCCTTTGCACTGCCCTTAGGGCCAATGTTTTAGGCATCCACCTTAATGTTCCCATTTCCCTACGCTTGCTTCTCAACGCTTGTGGCTGCAACTATCCCGATGGTTTCACTTGTCCCTAAACCCTATAAACTGTGCCGCTCCTCAACATTACAAATGGATAATGTCTGTTTTACTGAAAAATGTATGCTATTTATTTTTGGTTTGTTTGCATGTGATCTGGCGTGTAATAAGTTTTCTCCGGTGGAGAAAGTTTTAGAACTACTCGTCCACTATGTTACTCTACATATACATACAAGTGATGTTAATCACTTAAAATATGGTGCATAATGTAATGTATGAGTTTTGTTTTTGGAGTTGTTATTGCATGATTGGTTTGGTGTACGTTGTTCTTATATGATCGATGATTATATTTATAAGTTTGATCCAAATTATCATTAACCCCATATCTCATTCATCCATAATTTCTTCTTTAACCTTCTTGAATAACAGTCCTGGTTGTCTTTTCACACGCACACATACATAAGAATTTACAGAACGGGAAGATTAAAAAGAATGAGAAAACAAGTAGAAATTAGGTCAGTTGGTGATACGATCGTCATATAAATAATTCTGGAAATTTCAGAAATATACATCATATTTGGAATATATAGGTCAATCACACGACATATTACGAATATATATATATATATATATATATATATATATATATATATATATATATATATATATATATATATATATATATATATATATATATATATATATATTGTGAATAAAAATTAGAAAACAAATCATAAATTGACATGATCGTTGTATACATGACAGCAAAATAGATCAAAATGTATACAATACGCTACGTGGCTCATTATTATTAACTTTCTCCTATACTTTATCTGTTTCAAAAATACCTGACATACTTCTCTTAACACGCTTGCCAATGTATATTTAACTATTAATTACTCTAATTCCATATAAGTAAATTTTATAAAAGTTGATATTATGAAAGTTTATGAAGTCTAACAAGATCCCCCATGACTATATTTTTTTCCTACATAGAATTCACAAAACAAGTCAAAGGAGAGTATGTGAATAGTGGAAAAGTCAAACCGAGTCAAGTATTTTGAAACGGAAGAAGTATACTCATTATTATTCTAATTACTCCATGATAATTGATACACATCTTTTTTATTATTAGTTGTGTAACGTCGCCTATTATCACGTATTCAATATATAATTTTGACCATTAATGTCATCAATTAAGTATTAGTAAAAGGTATGAAAAAAAGATTTAACAATTTTGACCATTAACGTCTTCTATTTAACAAGATTCATATAAAACATATTTTATACATATCAGATAATATGGTTGAAAGAAAATATGCTTTTACACAAAGATCACTCATAGTTGCGCCTTTTATGCACTCTATAAATTTCTTAATATACTAATTACCCTATTTCTTTTTTTATCTACACAACATAACTTTGACCACTAATATGTTAAATTATAAATAAGTAAAAATTATAAAAAGTTGATATTTTGAATATATGTGTTAACGTTGAGACTAATCTAACAAATGATGGTCAAAATAAAATGTGTAAATTGTATTAAAATACAAAAATATGTAAATTAAAAAGAAACCAAGAGAGTAACATATCAATAATTTTGCTAAGCGAACTAAGTTTTAATTAGATAAATATAATATAAGATATGACTCATAACGGATCATTCCCATTCGATAAAGACAAACCGTAAACCCTAGTGGGGATAGATAAAATCAATGAATTTGTCCATTGATTTAGTTTATAATAAAAAAATCATTTCCCTTAGGTGGAATTACTAAATCAGTGTAACAAACTAATATAAAGTCACCAAATCATCATTCTTTGATGCAACAAGGACTTCTTTTTATTTTCTTTTGGCTGCACAAAAAGCCAATCATCAATACACAGATGACTAGAAAGTAGAAACTTAATTAGGCTACTATAAAGCTCATTGATTTATAGCCAGCCTTCATCTACTACAACTAGTTCTTGTATAGGGCGATGTTCCGGATCATTTATCAATGTGAAATTAAAATTTTGAATCAAACACTTGATCGAGTGAAGTGGAAAAAAAGAGTTTTAAGCATTGATTGTGCTTAGGACATGATCTTTTAGTTCCTTAATTTTAAAATTTCTACATAGTAAATTATAATATGAACTATTCATCATATAACCCTCGACTTCACGAGAGCACATATATAAACAGATAATTACTTACAAAGAATATAATACAATCTTATTTTTGAAATTTAGGTAGTGTGTAAAAATATAACCGGTGTAATTAAATGGTGTAATAGTATTAATTACAGAGGATATAAAATTTAAATTTTTTTTTAATATAAGAGCAAGTACTGAAAGGTAGGACATGCTATTATTAGCATTAGCTTAATAAGAATGAATATATACATCTGTATTTAACTGTTTTAGAAATATAAATATTATCTTGTCTTTATATAATTTTTTTCCCACCAAGACCAACATGAGATTATAGAGTAGTTGGTTAGTGCATTTGTAGCTCAAATGAGAGGATATGAGTTCGAGTCTTAAATCATACATTTTTATTGTTTAATATTTCTCACCTCGCAAGATAGCCAAGCAGGCTAACCAGCAAGCTAGCCAAACAAGATGGCTCGCAGACTGCTCTACAATAAAAAGAAATTGAGGAAGTCAAAATGAAAAATTTAAATAGTGTAAAAGTCAAATTATTGCAAATAAAAAGAAATTGAGGAAATACAACATTTTCAAAAAAATCAAACAAGAAGAATAGAAGGAAGTACGTATGTGTATATATAAAATAGAGGGAGACAAAATTATTGTCTTTGATTAAACTCGACAGACTTCAACTTGATTGAATGTAAGCAACTAAGCACCTAGTGTTGAAAGCCACCCAACAAGAGCACTGATAGAATGTTAACGGACTACATGGGCCAGTACCAAGTAAGCTTTCCAATATGTATCTCATTTGCACTGTGCAAGTGAGGATCAAGGAAAACATGTAATTCATTTAAATACTGTGCAAGCTTTCCAATATGTATCATCAAATGCTAAACGAGTAAACGAAGCCGACTGTGAGTATATAGGGGTGTCAGAAACAGATCTGACCGCTGGGTCAACCTGATTCTGACCTGACTTGAACCTGGTTCGACCTGTGAGGGTCAGTCCCCAGACCTGACCGAAACCTGACTTGGGATTACCCAGACCTGACCGGCACCTGGCAAGATTATATACTGACCTGACCAGACAGACCTGCATTCAAACTCGAACTCGACCGTACTCAACCAGATATTACTAAAATTCAATTATTTTTTTATATCTACATAATCATTTAAATATATAAATTTATAAAATTTATTACATTTAATAATTAATTAAATAAAAAACTAAATTACATTTAATTTAAGGGTTAAACTTTAAATATCATATACTTGTTTATATTTCACTTAATTACCCAATATTCCTATTTTCAAATATTAAAAAGTATCTGATTAAACCCTATACTTCAAATTTATTATCTCATTTTAATATTCTACCAAAATTTCTCCATTTTTTATTTCTACCAAATTATCCCATTTTAATATTCTATCAAATTTTCTACCAAATAATATCTCAAATTCTCGTAACTCTATACTAAACAATTTGCAATAACCAAATTAAAACTTACATATTTACAATCTCCAATATGCTAAATTAAACGGAAGAAAACAATTGCCAAACACAAAATCTCTTACATTAACATGTGCAATAGAAAAAAAAAATCCAAACCCATATGGCAAACATAGAAAATTCAGATACTAAAACAAACTAAAACAAAATTACAGATTTATTTTTACAGAAGATGTAAATAGAAATTCAGAGTTCTCCTAAAAACAAGATCTAAAACATAAAAGATAAAAACAAATGGAGTTGTTGAGGGAGAAATTTCGAAACTAGAACTCGAAGTTCGGTTCGGATCCGAATATACATGAGAATAATAGCGAGAGGAAATTCCCAAAATAGCGACGACCCGATGTGGCGGCGAATGCGAGCGGAGCTACGACGATGAGATGCGTTCTTCGACGGGAGACTTTCTCTCTCCTTGCGACTTTAGGATGGTTGTATTCGAGTATTCGGGTGTTGGCCTTGGGGTCTTTGGAGGTCTTTGGAGGTGCGCGGGGTGATGAGGTGAACGAAAGAAGAGCGGGGATTGGGGATTGGGTTGCTAGGCGGTCGGAGGAGGCGCGGCGTGGTTCGCAGTGGGAGCAACAAAGGTGATGACGGTGAAGGGTGCTGAGCCGGTGATGGGTTGGTTGTTCTGGGGGATTTTATGGGGGCGGAGAGGTCGGCGATTGAAGGAGGTGGTGCCTGTGCAAGGCTGGTGCGATGGTCGGATGACGGTGCGAACCCCTCTTACGATCACACGGACTGCGTGGTCGTGGTGGTTGCCGATGGCGGCGGAGCGGCCCGGCGGGGAGGAATTGAGGATGGAAGGAGGGAGCGGCTCGAGTTAAGTAGGTTTTTTGGGTGGGAAATATGAGTTTGGAGGAGAGGGATGAGGGAGAAGGTGATAGGTTAGGATATGATCTAACGGTTGAGTTTGTTTATGACTTAAATCCAACGGTTAATATCTATGATCCGTGTGCTTTGTGTTGTTTTTCTTGTGTGCTCTTGATTATGATGATCTATCGGTTTAGATTTTGCCCATTTGATGGTTTTGGATTTTGCCTTAAGAAAATAAACAATCCTACCAATTTACTATATAAAACAACTAAACCCCAAATCTCATACCTTATAACTCAATTTTCAAATATTAATCATAATTATTTATAGTAGTAATTAAAATTTTCATAATTTATATTATTTATTTAACCGATATTTGCTCATGTCAATGATCTCATTGTCTCATTTACCGGTAAATTAATTAGGGAATAACAAAGATTCATATCATAAAATAGATAAACCAATCATAAAAATATATACTTGAAAATTGATCTTGAATCTTTATAAGGTAAGGAGCAAAAATGCTACTCGGTGAATAGTTATACTTGTTAAGTAATTTACTTATGGTTGTTACTTGTTAACAATTAACTTATTGATTTTAATTTTTAATAAGTTATGGTTAGTTTTTATAGAGGAGAATGATTTGAGGGTATAATTTATTATTATTGTTATTGTGCAACATATGAACCCACGCTATAATCACTTAGGCCTCATATAAACAGTCGTTGTAAACATATGAATGTATGATTGTCATTTGTTATAGTATTATAACATATCAAGAGTCGTTATACTAATTTATAATCAATAGAGTATTAGATAGGTTTTTCAATTATTTGGATACCAATTTTACACAAAAATGATTAAACATATTGATAAAATAGTTTGTATATACTTTATCATATATAGTCACAATATAATACATATATACCGCGTTATGTCTGTTATTGTTATTGCTATTATTAGCATTGTTGCTACTATTACTATTAGTATTTATATTGTTATTGTTATTTTTATTGTTAGTATTCCTGTTCTTATTTGTATTACTATCGCTATTGTTGGCATTGTTACTATTACTGTTATTATTTGTATTATTATTATCATCATCATCGCTTTATGTTTATTATTATTATTATTCTCATTATCATTATAGCTATTTACAAACTTATATATCAATCATAATGCTTATAATAATAAATCATTTATATAAAGTTTGAAATTGATCGTCTACTCGTTATTATTGTCGTTGGTTATAATATATAATATTAGAACATATGAAGAGTCGTTCTACTCCTTTAATTTACTCATTAGAGTGGTTTTACGCAATTGATTAGTCGAAATAAGAGTTGATCACTAAGAGAATACACTAAACATCACGGTAAACAATATAGTGTTTTTATTAGTTTTTCGTTATCATCCATATATTTATCGCACACACACATATGTATATATATGTCGATCTTAATATTTATAATAATATAGTGATAAGTACTATATGGTTGTTAACAAGTTACTATCTAGTAACTAGTAAGTACTTGTTAACTAATTTACTTATGGTTGTTACTTGTTAACAGTTAACTTATTGATTTTACTTTTTAATAAGTTATGGCTAGCTTTTATAAGGGAGAATGATTTGGGGGTATAATTTATTATTATCATTATCATTATTGTGCAACATATGAACCCTCGTTATAATCACTTAGGCCTCATATGAACCGTCGTTGTAAACATATGAATGTATGATTGTCATTTGTTATATTATTATAACATATTAAGAGTCGTTATACTAATTTATAATCAATACAGTATTAGATTGGTTTTACAATTATTTTGATATCAATCTTATATTAAAATGATTCAACATATTAGTATTTATATTGTTATTGTTATTGTTATTGTTAGCATTCCTGTTCTTATTTGTATTACTATTGCTATTGTTAGCATTGTTACTATTACTGTTATTATTTGTATTTTTACCTATTATCATTGTCGCTTTATGTTTATTAGTATTATTATTCTCATTACCATCATAACTATTTTCTCCAAGACTTGTTTGGCTTACCATACTTATATATCAATCATAATGCTGCTTATAATAATAAATCATTTATATAAAGTTTGGAATTGATCGTCTACTCGTTATTATTGTCGTTGGTTATAATATATAATATTAAAACATATAAAGAGTCGTTCTACTCCTTTACTCATTAGAGTGGTTTTACGCAGTTGATTATTCGAAATAAGAGTTGACTAAGAGAATACACTAAACATCACGGTAATCAATATAGTGTTTTTATTGGTTTTTCGTTGTCATCCATATATTTATCGCACATACACATATGTATATATATGTCGATCTTAATACTTTTATTAATATGATTCGTTTACAAAATCCATAGCAAAATCAAGATGGCCCGATCAGGAGTTACCCGAAGTTGAGTTGACGTTCAATAGCGAATGGACCCGATGTTTCACAATGATCGAACTAAGGTCATTACTAATTCAACCCGAGTACATTTGACTTAACTCAACCGTACATGAAACCTAAATACGACATGCGCAAACCCGGCAAAAAAGATGGCAACGGGCGATCATATCCGGTAATGGATCGACTTGTAAATGGAACGCTCAGACCTGTCCGGCACCCGGGAATCCAATGATTCAAATGTGTTCGACCCAGTTGAACAAAACCTGACCAATCATGACCTGGGGCACTGACAATCAGAATCCTGACCTGTCCGGGTCTGACCTGGTTCACCGTGGGTATACCCAGAACTTGTTTGAGAACCTGTTTTGACACCCCTATGAGTATATGATGTTAAACCTAAAAATACTAGATATTTTGACTTTGATCTTTTTCCCAAAAGAAATAAAAGTTGAAATAATAGATAAAGACTATCCAACTAAAGTTCCTACTTGAAATTAATTAGGCTCCGACTACTTACAATCTTACATGTTAATCTAATAAAACCGGTACTTGGTGGTCGTAAATCAACTCAAACAAGTTAATGGTTCAACATGAATAACAAGTTTAGCTAAATAGGTTGGGTTAATGTGAAGCATTTCACCACGTTAACTTGAATGAGTCTAACTAGTGTCAAAGGTTTTCTATTTGTTTTGTTTACTAACATAAATTCTTTATTTTTTTAGGTAGGTAAGATGAAGGAGAAGGACCCTACTAGGTCAAAACTTCTCACATGTCAAGTTAGCAGGTTAGACACTTTAAGAATATCTACATGATACGACGTATTTGTCAACTCTAGTCACTTGTAACTATTTAACTTTAAAGGTTTTGTATAACTTCTTTATAGGCTACCTTTAATCATTTTTTTTTAACTTTAATGGTCATCTGTTTGTTAGACCTAGCTAGATTACCCATCTAATACAATTATAAAAGTTATTGCCTTTGCCGTTAACCTATTCATATTTCTGTTGTTGCGCTGCAGCCGCCTTCACACCCTTCTATTGGAGCTACTGGTTCTCCCTTACACCCACCTGCTTAGCTCAGCTTCCTCAGCACGTTTTCTTTACTAGTTTGTTATATTGGTTACAGGTTGTTACAAGTTAGTTTCACATTAATTATTATTACATCATTTCTGTTTTAGAGCTGTAAATATAAATAGCTATTAAGTTGTAAAATTTCATTCTTACAATTCATTAATGAGAAGTTTATTCTGAATTCTCTCAAACACTTTTCCTTCTCTCCTGAAAATCACTGAGCTTATTCAAGCTTTTCATGGTATCAGAGCAGGAATCTGCGAATTCCTGGCTCAAATTTCTCTGAAAATCTGCTGTGCAATTGTTGCAAACAACAGATTAATTTTTTCTGATTGAAATTCTCTGAAGATTACTGAATTCATTTCTTCCGCAATTGAATTCATTTCTTTCGCAGTTGTTGATCTGAACTTTCTTGCCGAGCTGAAATTCTTGCTGGAAAATTGAGGTTAAATCTTCTATTTCTTGATGAAATTCTATTGAATCCTGATTAAGAAATTCTTGCTGCAAAATTGAGGTTAAATCTTCTATTTCTTGATGAAATTCTATTGAATCCTGATTATTTCACCTGATTTGATCTACAATCATCAATTCATTTCACCTATCTTGCTAGATTCTGATATTTTGTTCTTAGTCAATTTCATTTACATTGATTCTGAATTTCTCGCCTGAATCTATAAGTTTGCATACAATTTTTTTTCAATTCTTGATTCATAATGCCTGAAACACAAAATTCAAATTCTTCTTCACAAAATTCATCCTTACCTCCTAATCAAGATCCTACCAGCATCTTTTACATTCATCCATCTGATACGAATGTGAATCAAGTTGTTACTGTAAAGTTCAATGGAACTGGTTACAACGATTGGAAGCGCTCAATGTTGATTATGTTATCCACTAAGAACAAATTGAGGTTTATTGATGATAATTTTGATGTTCCTGCACCTAAAACTGATAAGTATGCAGCTTGGGAGCGCTGTAACAACCTAGTTTTGTCCTGGATACATGCTAATCTCGATAATATTATCAAGAAAAGCATTCTATATTTCAGTTCTGCATCTAAAGTGTGGAAAGATCTTGAAGAACGCTTTGGTCAATCATCCATGACTCAAGTGTTCTCTCTTGAACAAAAGATGGCAGATCTCACACAAGGATCTATGACTGTGTCTGAGTTTTATACTACAATTAAAACTCTTTGGGATGAGATGCATGATACTAATCCTATTCCATACTGTACATGTAACAAATGTACATGTAGTTTGACACATTGAATTCTTACTAGAGATCAAGAATTGAAATTGATTCAATTCATGATGAAGTTAAATGAAGCATTCTCAACTGTCAGGGGAAATATACTGATGACACATCCCTTGCCTAAAGTGTCTCAAGCATATAGGATTTTTGCACAGGAGGAGAGACATAAATTAAGAGCTCACTCAGGTTACTGCTAACACAAAGTCATTAGCTTTTGCTGCTGACAGAAACACAACTTTTGCTGCTGACAGAAACACCAGATACAAACAACCATATCAGCCTTATTCTTCAGGTAAACCTTCCATTGCTGGTAGTAAAAGACCTGGATCATATTATTATTGCACACACTGCAAAATTCCTGGACATAGCCTTGAAAGGTGTTTCAAAATCCATGGTTTTCCACCTGGTTACAAGCCTAAGAAAAAGAAATTTGCAGCTGCAGTTCAAGCCACACCTTTTAACACTAACAGTTTGTCTTCTGATGCTAAGCTTGATGCTATTTCTGTGGAGCAATACAATCACTTGTTGACACTTCTCAACAATCAAACCATGACTGCATCATCACATGTACCTGCTTCTTCTTCTCATGAAGATAATAACATATCTGGTCATGCTTTAATGGCAGGTAAACATTGCTATCTTTCTTGTCTTGATGCACAATGGCTATTAGACAGTGGTGCATCTGATCATATATGCAATAATCTGTCTTGGTTTCATACATATGCTGCTGTAACTGGTACACAACACACTATCACTATTCCGGATGGAACACATGTCCCTATACAGCACATTGGGTCTGTTATTCTCAGTCCAGACATCACCCTACAGAATGTCTTACATGTCCCAGATTTTCAGTTTAATCTCATCTCCATACACAAATTGTGTAAGGATCTGCATTGTCAAATTTCCTTTACTCATGACAAATGCTATGTGCAAACTCAGGACCCTTCTCAGAAAGGGCACTCAATGCTTCTTGGTAAGCTACATGCTGGATTATACAATGTTGCTGCCAATCATGTTCAAGTGCAATCTTCTAATAATGCTGCTAAAGCTGCTGTTCAGACTTGTTTTGCTGCTGTTAATAATGCCAAATTATGGCATCTGCGCTTTGGTCATCTACCTTTTGATCATCTCAGTATGTTGATTCCTTCTTGTGATGCAAAGACCTGTTCTAAAGACTTCATTTGTACAGTTTGTCCTGCTGCTAGACAAACTAGGAAGTCATTTCCTACTAGTTTCATTAAGACAAATAAGGCTTTTGATCTGGTTCATATTGATGTATGGGGGCCTTACAAGGTCAAGACAATTTCAGGATGTACTCAATTCATCACTATTGTAGATGATTTTACAAGATTTACTTGGATACACTTGTTGAAGTTTAGAACAGATGATGTGGCTGTTATGAACAATTTCCTTAACTATGTGAATACTCAGTTTGATGCTAAGGTTCTTTCTGTACGTTCTGATAATGCAAAGGAGTTGATTGAAGGTGAAATGAAAGACTTGTTTCTTCATAAGGGTATACACCATCAGACTAGCTATACAGACACACCACAACAAAATGGTGTGGTGGAACGCAAGCATAGACATCTATTGGAGACAACAAGAGCTATTTTTCTTCATTCCAAAGTTCCAGACAAGTTCTGGGGCGATAGTATACTGTGTTCTGCTTACCTTATTAACAGAATGCCATTATCCAGCATTAATAACATATCTCCTTATGAAAAGTTGTATCAAGTTACACCCTCAATTGATCACTTAAGGACTTTTGGATGTCTTTGTTTCATCTCCACTTCCAAAGTTCAGGGATCCAAGTTTGCTCCAAGGGCACAACCTGCCATGTTTCTTGGATATTCAGTGACTCAAAAGGGCTACAAAGTCTTTAATCTGATTACTCACAGAGTTCTTGTTACCAGAGATGTCACCTTTTATGAAAGACATTTTCCCTTTCATATTCTTTCTTCCACCACAGAACCTGACCCTATTTTTACTCCTAGTGTAACCTATGATTGCTTTAATGATACTTTTCCCTTGTCATCATCACCACATCCAGTTCATTCTACTCACCAGCAACCACTTTCTCCCACACATACTTTTTCTACTGCCACTCCCATTTCCACTTCATCTTCCTCTTCTCTTGATTCTACATCACTTGTCTCCTCACCAGAATCTCCTGCTCCTATTTATTCACCTCCATCCATTTCTGAACCTGTACAAACTCTTGTTGATCTTAGTACTATTTTGTCTCCTGAACAGCCTGCTCCACCTATTAGACAATCTAATAGAGTTCACAAACCACCTGCTTATCTTAATCAGTATTATTGCAATACTTCCACTACCAACATTACTACACACTGGTGCAATCTTGTCTCCTTTTCTTCTTTTCCATCTTCTTATAAATCTTTCTTAGCAACATCCTCTGAAACCATCCAAGAACCTTCTTCTTATACAGAAGCTTCATCCAAAACTGAGTGGATAGAAGCTATGGACAAGGAAATACAAGCACTTATTGCCAATAATACTTGGGATCTTGTTGATCTTCCCTTTGGGAAGAAGCCAATTGGCAATAAATGGGTTTATAAAGTAAAATTAAAGGCAGATGGTACTTTGGACAGATGCAAGGCTCGGTTAGTAGCTAAAGGATTTAATCAGAAACATAGCATAGACTATGAGGAGACCTTCTCTCCTGTAGTTAAAATGCCCACCATCAGATGTCTACTTGCTATTGCTTCTTATAACCAATGGCCAGTCTACCAACACTAGAGGAAAAAAGCCCAAGGGCTGCGGTCAAAAGGGGCCCAAGGGCAGCGTTTTTTGACCGCAGCCATTGGACTAGCAGCCCTTGGCATTTAGGAAGGGCTGCGGTTTTTAACCGCAGCCCTTGACGCGTTAAGGGGCTGCGGTCAAGGCAAAAACCGCAGCCCTTGGTGGGTTAAGGGCTCGCGGTTATGGGCCAAAACCGATCCTTGGTGAGTTAAAGGCTGCGGTTTTGGCCTTTAACCGCAGCCCTTAATCCACCAAGGGCTGCGGTTTTTGCCAGAACCGCAGCCCTTGTGACCCAAAAAATATATAAAAAAAAATTTTTTTTTTTGCATTTTTTTGTCCTAAATGTTCCCAAACAGTTATATATATATTAGTATCATAAATTATGTTTTTTTACACAAATATAGAGAAAACAATAACTGAATTACATTAGTTTGAGGTTGCCCTCAAGTGTTCGAATTGCAATACAGGAGCAGGATCACAAACACAAACTAGCATTACAACAACTCCACCAAGACTAGCATCCGGATCCCTCGAAAGCAACTTCTCTGGAGATGATAGAACCTGAGCAAATAAAACCAAAATCGATATAATTTGGAGGTGAACCGGGGGTGTCGGGGGCAAGCGGGGGTATTGGGGTCTTCTTGGGCGGTGGGGGCCGGGAGGTGTAGCAGGGGGCGGGGGTGCAGGGGCGCGGCGGGGTCTTTGGGGGTGGGGTGTAGCAAGGGGGGCAGGGGGAGCAGGGGGTCTTTGGGGTAGGGAGTTGCTTTGGGCGGTGGGGGGTGTAGCGGGGGCAGGGGTGCGGGGGCGCAGGGGGACAGGGGTGCAGGGCAGCAGGGGGGTGCTGGGCTGGGGTGGGGGTGTAGCAAGGGGGGAGCTGGGGAGCAGGGCTTAAAACGATGACTAAATGCTAGAACTTTGGCTTAAAACGAATAGCGTGAATGTTGTAGCATGAAACTTTTGATACAAAAAAAGTACACAGAGAAAAAGAAAAGATGAAAAAGAATAGACTACAAATTTGACAATATCAGATAATAATTGTAATACTTTGGTATTCAACAAGTAAAGTGTAGCTAAAACAACAAATTCATTTCAATGTATGTCTAATAGAACTTATAAACATTCAACCTATAAAGTAATAGGCAAAAGAAGAAAAAAATCATGACGATTACTGAAGAATGATGGAGAAATGTAATGTGTAAAAAATATATCAATATGCAGCTAATCTTTTTTTCTTGAAAGCTAATTTTTGAGCACGGATTTAAGCAATTACAATTTACAAGTCGTTAACACTAAAGACCCAGTATAAAGAAACACATCGTCAGATGAAGGCATGAAACTTACAATTCCTGGAGACAAGACTAAGATATAATTACAGAAACAAGAAAAACACATACCTAGGATACATGAAGCTAGTTTGATCCTGGCCACAAAAATATTCCTAAAGCATCTGGGGATGGTACTCTAGTATCTGTTTACTTCCACGGATAATTATTTATAGTGGTTACTATCATGTCAAACCAACCACTAATATTATATTTCAAACATACCCAATTTTTTTTGCATTTTTAGTCCTAAATGATCCCCAAATTATATATATATATATATATATATATATATATATATATATATATATATATATATATATATATATATATATATATATATATATATATATATATATATATATATATATATATCATTTTCCATTACAAATTATGTTTTTTATACAAATATAAGAAATTTACAAAAATATAGATGCTAAAATATTAGGGGTCGGGGCGGGCGGGGGCGGGAAGGGGTGTGCGGGGTGGGGACTCGTGCAAGGGAGGGGGAGTTCAGCAGGGGGAGGGTGGCGGGGGCCGGGGAGGCTGGGCGGGAGGAGTGCAACCGGGGGCAAAGATTCAGCAATGGGGGAGGGCCGGGGAGTGCAGGGGGGGTGTGCGGGGGGAATGGAGGCAGGGGGAGTAAAGGCAGGCATGCTTATTATCATAAATTTACAACTATTTTATGCACTACTATATACCTTTACTCTTTTTGTCCATAATTAATTGTTATGCTGTTCTAATCTCCCATAGCTTAGTTTTTTGACATGATTAAACAAAAAAAAATGTTCTCTACTTACCCCAAATGTAGTTGAAAATGAATCAACAAACTTAGATGATTATAATAGTTTGTCAAATTACATTTGATGACACTAAATGCATAAGATTACATTATACCATCATGTTTTTGCATGAATCAAGAGACAAAAAACCATGAAAACATCCACTTAATTGCTTATTAGGCCAACAAATCACACAAATATCAAGCCGTAACCACTTAGATGCATAGTAGGCCAAGAAATCCCACAAAAACCATTAACTAACTAATGTTCACCAACTTTATGCATGAAACAATCAATCAATGCCAAAACGTTTCAATAAAACCAACACCATGATCCCAAAGGGGCTACAATGCCCATACTAATTCCTCGAACAATCATCTTCAACTAAGGGGAAAAGGGGGATTAATAAGGTTCATCCTCGAACAATCAACTTCGGATAGGATGGTTCTAATTTCTGAAACATAATCGGAAAAAGAATTCTAAGATAAGTTAATAGAAGGGGGATAAATAGATGATGAGATGGTCTGAGATTGAGTACCTGATCAGTCTTATCCTTGGTAATAACGTCAACAAATGCAGCATCTTTAAGCATCTGATAAAGATAAGTTACATGATTGTGTAATATTATGAAATCATGACAACTACAAAGCAAAACGTAAAGAAAGAACATCCAATCTAAGCCAACGGGGGGTGTGCGGGGTTGTGGGAGGGGGGTGTGTGCGGGGCTGTGGGAGGGGGGTGTGTGCGGGGGTTGTGGGAGGGTGCGTGTGTGCGGCAGGGGGTCTGTGCATGGGGGTGGTGTGCAGGGGCCGTTTAGGGGATGGGGGTGCTACAACAGTAGAGGTGGGGGGCCGTGGAGCAGGGGGTCTCGTGCATGGTAGGGGTTGTGTACAAGGGATGTGGAAGGGGGTGTTTATGCGGGGCGCGTAGGAGGGGTGTGTCTTGTGGGAGGGGGGTGTGTGTGCGGGGGCTGCGGAGGGGGGTGTGTTCTAGACATGTATTATATTGACGTTGGAAGGTGGGGATGTGTTCTTGATGTTTCTTGCGGAGTGTATATATCTATATCTACCTCATGTAAACATACAAGACCCTAAATAAGATTCGAGAAAGTTCAAACATTTACAAAGTATTACCCCAAATGTATCGAAAGGCTTTAAGTGAAGCTATTTGCATATCACAACTAAATGCTCATAATACATTAATCCAAGAAAATTTAAGCACAGATGACGCGACAAAAAATGTAATTTCACCATACAACTAAACCAAACAACATCATCCCAACACATGCCAACCAAATAACAAAACAACCCAATACTCAATATTACAAGAAGCATACTTTAACTTCAGAAGACCAATGATCAAGAGCTGTAAGCGCACACGGAATAATCAAAGCATACATTTCGCCCAAATGCGGATGCTCAACCTGCAACCACCAATACCACATTCATCAATTCTATTTAAACCTCAAATTACTATTGACATAATAGAAATTTCATTAAAAATATTTCAAAAAAGAAACCCGTGAGACAAACCATCTAAGGCGATAAGCGGCAACAATGGCGTAAGCAAGAGGAGTCCTAGCGGACGCAAATGCGATATTTCATCAACATGGGGGGAGTGGGGGAGTGCAGCAGGGGGGAGTGCAAAGCGGGGGGAGGGTTGGCGGGGCTGGGGAGGCTGGGCAGGGGGAGTGCAGCGGGGGGCAGCAATGGTGGGGGAAGCATGTTTCTTCATTCAAGTAGAAAAACTCAGGTGTCTGCAACACGATAAGAGCATGTTCTTTCAAAATTTACCACCTCAAATCTTGAATTTAAGATAGCTAAAAAGAGGTGCGAGATCGAAGATACTATACAAAAATACTTCACAAAGCAACTATAATCTAATTCAGTGCTGAACATCCAGACCAGATAATGAAGAGATAGAACAAAAACATTTGCGATAACATCAAGCTCGCAGCTCAGTGAAGACAACAGGTGATGCCAAGAACATAAACCAAAACATGGCTTATCCAAGATCAGCATTAGAGCTCATCAATCAACCATTCATCAAAAGAACATTTTTAAAATAGAAAGGATGCAGACCCCACCCAATCGCACTTTCATCAATGATAGCGATGTTAGGCACCTGAGAGTGTTCTATTTTCCATCAGAACCAATTTAATTGGAAAAAGAAAAAATTACCATCCACATGATCGGGATGGTGATGCGTAACAAACACCACCAACTTTCTCGGTAAAGCCGCAATAATATTCGCAAGCTGATAAAACACAAAACTTCTTTCATCACATCTTCGGTTAAAGAATCAAGCCATATTGAACTGCACTTATGGTTGTCTGCTGTATTCTGCTCCATCTAAGACATACCAACTTTTAGAAAGAACTAACAAAATGACATGATTTCACGCAGTATATGTCGAGAATGGAACAGCAATTATATTTGAGTAAGCATACATGCAAAAAGCGACACGAGTGTGAATGTACATGCTTGCAATTTAAGCATTTTGAAACCTCATTTTAACGAGACTTCATCATGTAACATTCGCAAACAAATAAACATTCGCAAACTCAAATTCATTGCATAATGAGGAACAATTGTTGTAATTCAAAGTAAGTTTTGTAAGATCCTAAAGAAGACCCAAACCCTAAGTTCGACAAAATCAATCAAACAAACAACAAAAAACGCAAGAATGGGAGTAACTTAAATCAATAACAAAAGAAACTCAAGCCATTGCAAGAAACAATTTCAAACCTTAGATCCACGAAAATCATCAAAAAAACAAGCAAAATCAGGTAAAAACTTAAAATTAAAAGAGAGGAGAGAGAATATACCTCAGCGGCGAGGTAGTCCAGAACGGCGTCGAGGTAAACCGGAGCTCCGGACGATCAGCAGTAGTAGTCGCGCGAAAAACGAAAGGAGGAGGTGAGTTTGTGGACAGCGGCGAGCAGAGGAGATGACAACGGCGGCGGCGAGTAGAGGAGATGACAGCGGCGGCGGCGAAGCGCGAGGCTCCGGATAACGTTAACTGGGAAAGAGAGAGAAGATAACTGTGCGAGTTAGAGGGAGGGAGGGAGGGAATTCGTGCGAGTTATTAGAGGGAGGGAGGGAAGCAGTGTGTATAAGTATAAGCGCGCAAAATATTTAAAAAAAAAAGAAAAAAAGAACGTGAAGGACTACGGTTTGTAAGAAAACCGCAGCCCTTTTGTGAAGGGCTGCGGTTTTCGGGCTAACCGCAGCCCTTCACTATCAAGGGCTGCGTTTTTCAATAAACCGCAGCCCTTGCATCGCAGCCCTTGCATTTTTTTCCACTAGTGCAATTAGATGTGAATAATGCTTTTTTGCATGGGGATCTCAAAGAAGAAGTCTATATGAAGGTGCCTCTTGGCTTTCCAAATCCTCAAAACAAAGTGTGCAAGCTTAATAAATCACTTTATGGCCTGAAGCAAGCTTCTAGGCAGTGGTTTGCTAGATTGGTAGAAGAGCTTACAGCACAAGGCTTTCTACAATCAAAAAATGACTACAGTTTGTTCATTAAAAGGGTAGATTCTCACATCACTGTGGCAGCAGTATATGTGGATGATATAGTCCTCACAGGGACTGATATCCATGCTATCAACTCACTCAAGCAACATCTTCATCAGATTTTTAGTATTAAAGATCTAGGGATTTTGCACTACTTCTTGGGAATCGAAGTTGCCTACCTCTCTGAAGGAGTTTTAATGAGCCAGAAGAAGTTTTCTAAAGAACTTCTTGCTGAATGTGGCCTTGATCTGACTAAAAAGGCTCTCACTCCACTCCCTGTCAACATCAAATTACAAGCAGAAGAAGGTGAACTACTTCCTAACCCTGAATATTATAGGTCTATTGTGGGAAAACTTAATTTTCTTACTCACACTAGACCTGACTTATCTTTTGCTGTGCAAAGTTTAAGTCAGTTCATGCATTGCCCTCGATCTTCTCATCTATCTGCTCTACATCATACACTTCGATACCTTCAGCACACTCTTGGTCAAGGCATCCTTTTGCAAGGTCATGACAACCTTACCTTACAAGCTTTTTCAGATTCTGATTGGGCTTCCTGCCCTGATTCAAGGAAATCAGTCACTGGCTACTTACTTTTACTTTGGCAGTCTCCTATTTCTTGGCGTTCCAAGAAGTAAAGCACAGTTAGCAAGTCTTCCTCTGAAGTAGAATATCGAGCCATGGCATCAGCAGCTTCAGAGGTAGCTTGGACAGTTCGTTTATTACAAGAACTTGGAGTCTCCCAACCTCAACCAGTGACCTTATTTTGTGACAATCAAAGTGCTTTACATATAGCACGCAATCCTGTGTTTCATGAGCGCACAAAACACATAGAAATAGATTGCCATTTCACTAGGGAGAAGGTGCTTGAAGGGCTCCTACAACTTTCCTATTTACCTACTCAATCCCAACTAGCTGATGTTCTTACTAAGTCCATGCCTTCACCTCAGTTTAATAAGCTTCTTTCCAAGTTGGGTTTGTTTACTCCACCTCCCAACTTGAGGGGGGGGTATTGGAGCTACTGGTTCTCCCTTACACCCACCTGCTTAGCTCAGCTTCCTCAGCACGTTTTCTTTACTAGTTTGTTATATTGGTTACAGGTTGTTACAAGTTAGTTTCACATTAATTATTATTACATCATTTCTGTTTTAGAGCTGTAAATATAAATAGCTATTAAGTTGTAATCTTTCATTCTTACAATTCATTAATGAGAAGTTTATTCTGAATTCTCTCAAACACTTTTCCTTCTCTCCTGAAAATCACTGAGCTTATTCAAGCTTTTCACCTTCCATTAGAGCTTCTTTTTTTATGGCCATTCCATTAGAGCTGATCTAAGACTATTATGTAATTACCCTCCCCTACCTCATGAGTCCAATTTCCATTATGTAAGGAGTTAAGGACAAACCAACACTCCAGTACTAATTATCTACTCAGCATCGTATGTATATCAAAATTTTGGGCCACAGTTTCGAGCCCCCACAAACCCTCAGAAGAAAGATCCCTGCGTATGCCAAGCTCGGACCAAAATTTGAAATGATGCTCATGAGCAGCCTATAGTCCAAAATCGGGCCTCTGTTACCGGTTGGGCCACAGTTGTGCCGGCCCAACCTATGCGCAATTATAGAACCTCTTTGAAAAGAACTTCCCGTGATCAATATATCAAGGGATTTTTCAGGGTTTCTTTTAATATTGACGGATAGATTGGTACTCGAAGTTCTATCAGGAGAGTTTATTGGTTCATGCAATGAATGCACAAAGGCCCTTTTAATCGTTTAAATACCTTTCGGAAAGGAAATTTAGTACATGTTCTCTTCGGCATAAAACAACTGAACTAAACTGAACTGAACTAAATTATAACTAATTATAGTAATGATAATAATTTAGGAACTGTACTGAACTGAACTGAATTGATATGAACTGAACTGAACTGAACTGAAAATAAGCTGGAGAGAACAGGCCATCAGTTTACACTATAAAAAAAATATACAAATCTAATGTTCAGTCCGTTGAGAGTTTATTGGTTCATGCAATGAATGCACAAAGGCCATTTTAATCGTTGAAATACCTTTCGGAAAGGAAATTCAGGGTCTGTTCTCTTCGGCATAAAACAACTGAACTGAACTGAACTAAATTATAACTAATTAATAGTAATGATAATAATTTAGGAACTGAACTGAACTGAACTGAATTGAATTGATATGAACTGAACTGAAATGAAAATAAGTTGGAGAGAACAGGCCCTCAGTTTACACTATAAAAAAAATACGGTTTTTTCACCAAATACCCCAGACAAATAAATTTATTCACCAAATACCCCCACTTTTTTCAAAATTCACCAGATACCCCTGACCTTTGAAAAAATTCACCAGATACCCTTGACTTTTAAAAAAATTACCCAAAATGCCCTTTTGACTAGTGTTCCGTTAACTAATTAACTAATTAACCTAAAATACCCTAATTAAACCTAACTAAACCCTAAGTAAACCCTAAACACCCTAACTCTCTCTCTCTCGCCTAACCCAACCCTAGCCCCCCCAAACCTTAGACCCACCACCCCACCACCCAACCCCAGCCCCCCACCCCCCCCTCCCCGCAGCCAGCCCACGCCCCCTCCCCTCCCCCCTCCTCCTCCCCAGCGGCCCCACGCAGACACCCCCTCCCCAGCGGCCCCTTCCCCCCAGGAAGCCCCCACGCAGACCCCCTCCACTGGCGGCCCCCTCCCCGCAGCTCCCCTCCCGCGTGCAGCCGCGCCTCCCCCATCGTCACTAGATCCGCCGAGTTTCGCCCGACGAGCTTCACACAGGATCCGAGTCCCCTCCCACTCGACGGCGTCTTCCCCTCCCTCACTGGATCTCGCACTAGATCCGCCATTAGCGTTTAAGAAGTCCGAGTCATCGGCTGAGTTCGAAGGGGTGGGGGGCTCCTGGATTCACGATTTTGCGGCGGGGGAGGGGGGAGGGGGGGGAGCGACTAAGTTCGAAGGGGTGGGGGAAGGGGGAGGCGCGCCGCACCGGGGAGGGGGGCTTTGTGGGAGGGGGAGTGGGAGGCACTTCGAAGGGGGTGAGGGGGAGGGGGAGCGATTTTCCTGACTGGGGAGGGGAGGAGGAGGGGGAGGCGCGGGCTTCGAAGGGGGACGGGGAGGGGGGGTGGTGGTCTTGGGGTTGTTGTGTGGGGGTGGTGGGTTGGGAGTGGTTTGGAGGGTGGTGGGCTGGGGGTGGGTGGGGGCTTGTGGGCTTTTAGGGTTTTTAGAGTTAGGGTTTTAAGCATTTAATTAAGGTTTTTTAGGGTCTTTTAGGGTTAATGACTAACGGAGTTAACCGCCGTTAGTCATTTGGGCATCTGGTGAATTTTTTCAAAGGTCAGGGGTATCTGGTGAATTCGAAAAAAAGTGGGGGTATTTGGTGAATAAATTTATTTGTCAAGGGTATTTGGTGAAAAAACCGAAAAAAATATACAAATCTAATGTTCAGTCCGTTGCTTATTAAACCTTTTATAACTGCATCATTTCATCACATGTATACTCAACTTTCCACATTAAGCTTCATACATCATTTGCTAGTCTAATCGTTGGAATCAATATGGCATAATGAAGCAGCTATAGATTAAGCAAGATTCGGGCACTCACAGCAAAAGAAACAGTATCACATCATCAGGAAAATTGCCAAGCATAGCCATATTTATCTTGGAAATAAAACCAACCGGGAAGTTAAACCTTTATTGTAACTATCCCACACATAGTAAACAGAAATAAAATGTAAATTTATGATGACCATAGAGCCGGATAACCTTTGTAATACATTGGTTGGAGTAGACATATCTAGGGTTCTCCACCGAGCTCTACCCTCAAATTGTCATATGGATAAACCTTTGGTGCCTGGTCAACACAAAGCGATTAACAATGAGCCATCAGTAAGAAATATACCCAAAAAAAAAAAAAAAACCATCAATAAATTAAAGGAAAAATTGATTTTAATAATCCACCATTTGGACCGTTCGCTCAAATTAATCCCACCTTTTGATTATTTTTTAATAGTCCAACCTTTCATCATAATATGACCTGTTGAAAAGGGTTGGTGACCTGTAGAATGGGTTAATTGTATACGTGTCAAATTCTAATTCGTTCTAATTTAATTAATCAATTTTAATTTTAATTAACCTAACTAAAACTAATTAAACCACTAACCATTAAGCTAATCACCAACCATACCACCACCATCACAACCAAAAACACCACCATGGCCAACACCACCAGCCCCACTGTAAACAACACCACCTGTCCACCACCACTTCCACCTTCTCTGACTCTACCACCAACCCTCTTCCCACCCCCGTGAACAACTTTGACTATTATCTACAGTTATCTACTCCCTCCGTCCCATAATAGTATAAACACTTTCCTTTTATGTTTGTCCCAAATTAGTTTGAACACTTCCATTTTTGGCATGGTCCCACTATTAATATATTATTTTTTTATACTCCTTTGGCCCACACTCTAGCTTTTATAAATAAAATGTTACCCAACTTTCTCTTTCCTCTAATAAAAAATACCCCACCAACTCCTATCAAATCTACTTTTTAAATAAAATAACATTTGATAACCACACTACAACTTATCACCTTAAAATACGTGTCTCAACAAGTGTTCAGATCTTTTTAGGACGGAGGGAGTATTTGTGATTAGTATAAATAGTTGAAATCTTGTAAATATATATTGAGATAAACCCAATAAGATCCTACATGCTAAAGTTTGTATTATATATTAGTCACAAATTCGCGGTCAAAGCAAGTAGGGGTGTTCAGAAAAACCCGACCCGAAAACCCGCTGACCCGGCCAAAAAATGTCGAGTCAAAAGCTGAATTTTTGGATTTTATCGGGCCGGGTACCCGACCCGGTAAAAACAAGGAAATCCGGGTCGGGTAATGTGCCGGAGAAATCAGACATGCGGGTACCCGGTACCCGGCTAAGGTTTGGGTTTCCTTGTTTTTTGTTTTCATTTCTGAGTTCTGACCAGCCCTTTTGTTTTGGCCCACATAACACATAGCCCATTTCATCCATTAGGAAAGCAAAACCTCGTCCCTCATTGTAGCGCATCTCATATTACTCATTCTACATTGTGGCAGTGCATGAGGAGGAGTTTGAAATGTCAGAAGCAACTAATTGCATTGCATTGTAGTGGGCTTTAATAGTTTAAGACTTAAGTTGCAGTAAGTTTTTTTTTTAAACAAAGTTGCAGTAAGTTCGTGCTGTTGTAGTTTGCAGTGGGCTAATGCATAAAGCCAGCTTTAAAAAAAAAAAAAGGGGGAAAACCAACCGGGTACCCTATGAACCGACCCGGGAAAACCGGGTACCCGATAACCGGGCACCCGGTTTTCCCGGGTCGGGTCATGGGCCGACTTTTCAAGTACCCGAAAATGCGGGTACCCGCATATCCAGGTACCCGAAAAGCCGAGTACCCGGTTATGAACACCCCTAAAAGCACGTACATGAATAATGTAAAAGTCAAGCATGGAGGAAATGTTGCAGCTATTATAACATGGAGGAAGTATGAAGCAATAGCATGATGCAAACAGCAAGTAGCGCAATGAAAAGGGTTTTTCCTAGAAGCACATGACAGTGCAGAAATAGCCATCAAAGATTAGCAAAAATTCATTACACAAAATATTGAACGCCCTCAAACTCAAGCTGTTTTCTTCACCTTAACTTGTATAAAAGCATAATAATGCACTTTAATTCAGGTAAAGTTTCATCTCCTTTATATAATTGAGACCTTGAGCAACTTCTAGTTTTGTTCAAGAATTACAGATAAGTAATATCTTCAGCCTCCAAAACGTCATAGAGTTTCTCGTTGTGGAACTATAGAGGCATGTTTCAGCAAGCTTAAATACAAAACTACAGTGCTTTAGCAGCCAAGCAGGTGGGGGAGAGCAATAGGAAAGTGAGATATATGTTAGTTGAATACAAGATAAAACAGTTCGCCAGCATGTAGGATCATAAAACCCAGCACACAAGCAAAAGCAGACATAATGCAGCTCGGACAGAAAGAATACTGGGAAAGATATTAATTACTCATGCTGCTATGAAAGTTGGTCACGATGCTGAATAGGAACAGACAGACATTAAAAAAAAATGACCTATATAAACTATCACCTTACCCCAATCCAACCATGTCTGGGAAAGAAGCTGTCAAGTTTCATGGATGCCTTAAAGGTCAAATTACAGATTTCATGGCAAACTTATAAAGCACCTAAACAGTTTAACCATAATTTCTCACCATCACCACCACCACCACTCCCCCACCCGCAAAAGAAGTACGGTCTAGTAGACCATGTGCACTGGTGCAAGGTAGGTTGGTCAGCAAATGGATTACTCACAAAACTAGGTAGCCAAAGATGTTTATTTATCCTATTCTACCAAAAGTTTCCCTATCTTGATAAACTTCACTACTGATTCGAAAAAAGTCTCATGATTCAAGTAATTGTTTGTAGATGATAGACCAAGTAGATATGTTCCTCCTGTCAGCATATTTCATCGTCTGAGACCCAAATTACAAAGTTCTTGGAATCCAAGCTAGCAGCTAGTCCAGATGAACACAGTTGTAGGGCACAAATTGGCCCTCTTAAGGACCAGGGATTAAACACATGATAACATCAATACACCCCAAACTCAAGAAATATAGAGGCATAAATTTTAGTCCAAGCATAATAAGCCATATATATTTATGTATACATTGAAGGCTAGGAGCTGAGAAAAGCATGAATGGTTTTTTTTATAGTAATATCAGTACTCTCACTATCCCCAAATTGAATACAAAATCTCCATCTTGGTTCTCAAAAAGAAGGTTATACTTCTTTTCTGCACTTGCTTTTCATTATTTCTCTCCATCTCATCAAGCTTTTTTTCTAAACATTCTATTGTTCACTCTCTAGTCTCTACTATCTTCCAAATTTTATTTGCAAATTGACATTTAACAACATCTCTATTTCAATCCCGATGTAAAGCCAAAATTCTTTCTTGATTTCACAAAGAAAAGAGTAATACTGTTGTCAACTAATCTTTTCAATGTTCGATTTTGCTCCTAAATCCTCCCTCTCGTGGAACGGGCGCCCTTCATCTTAGAGTAGCATACCCAATTGTAGCTAAAAAAGAAGAATAAACGCAACCATAACTTAACCTGCCATTAACATACACCCGATCCCAATGGCGAAACATTCATCACAGTCTAGCAAGACCAATAATGTCATATATTGCAAGCATATGCAAATCAATTGCATTAAAATCAAACCTCGGCATTCAAAAAAAAAAATGCTTCAATCTTTAAGAAAAAAGGAATAGGGTTTTATTTTCTTTTTCCTTTTTCTTATTTATAGCATGGTAAACCTAGGCTCAGAAGGATTTGTTTCAAACTCAATATCCGATTTCTTATTTTATTTATTTTGAAAATAAAACCAAACCAAACTATAATATAATTAGGTACGAAGTAGGTTGTATAGTTAAATTATAACTGTAGGCTTACCCAAACTATATTTTTCTGTAAATAATATTAAAATACTTTCACTTTATTCTTTATATTTTCTTATTTATAAAAGAATAACTCTCAAAGATACGGAGTATTACAATGGCAGCGGGGCGGGTCAAGTAGGAGCCCCGCCCCATCCCCGCCCCATTCCCGCCCAAGTGGGGTTTAGGTTTGGTGTGGATGGGGCGGGGATGGGGATTGAAATCGTACCTGCAATGGGTGGTGGAGCGGGTGTGGATTTTATGCTATACCCGCCCCATCCTCGCCCGCCCCGCCCCACCCCCACCCGCCCCGCATTTTCATTATTAAAATTATATTTATATACTTATATCATTAATAATTTTATCTTGCAAAATATAAATATGTGGGTATGACGCGGGTACGAAGCGGGTGTGGATACCCATGCGGGTGGTGGGGTAGGGATGAAGCGGGTACGAAGTGGGTGCGGGTACCCATGCGGGTGGTGGGGCGGGGGTGGGTATAAATACGTACCTGGTGAGGGGGATGGGTTTGGAATTTTCCCCCGTAATGGGTGGTGGGGCGGGGATGGGGATGAGAATTTTATGCGGGTGCGGGTGTGGAGGTACCATCCTCCGCACCCGCCCTGCCCAATCGCCATCCCTACCCGTATGGGACATATACTTCCTCTGTCTTTTTCACTTTCACTATCTTGTGTTACTTATACTCCTTCTGTCCCTTATTCGATATAGTTTGACTTTTACACAATTAATATCTCTAATGATCTATTAACAAATATTATAAAAAGTTGACATATTGAATATATATATATATATTCACTAACAACATCTTATATACTAGATTTGTCTACATATATTAGTCAAAAAAATGTGGTCAAAGTAGATTATGTGAATAGTGTACATAATTAAACTGCATTAATTAATTATATGGGATGGAGGTAGTACATACGGAAAAACATACTCATATAAGATCTTATTATATTTGTATTAATATATATACTCAAAATATTAATGTTTTATAAATTAAATATTACTTGTGCAACGTCAATGTCTAGATGAGCTTGTATCATTACTGCAGGTTAAAGTAGTAATGTGTAAAAGTAGATATCCGAACTTCCGATCCGAATTTGCTTTAATTATCCGAATTTTCAAATATCCAAGTCGAAAAAACCAGATTAAATATTCAATCTGAATTTTTTTTTGGTAATACAAACTGGATTTGGATGACGTTTTTTTTTTTAAATTCGAATATGCAGATCCAATTCGACTACTTCCTTATGTTATCTTCAAATTTATAAACTATAACTTATGAGTGCATCTTGGGTGTAACATGTTACACCATAACTTATTTATAACATGCGTAATTACATACACTTCAACAAGAATGACATGGACTATACAAATAATGACATGAATCTCATGTCATTTTGTCATTTATTTCATGTCATTTGAGTGTTTTTTTACAAAAGAAGTGGTGGTTTGTAGGTTGTTACACCATAAATTATGGTGTCACAATTATACCCAAGAATTTGTGATAACTTATTATTCACAGTTAACCTAAATTTATGAGGGTGTAAGCTACATATGAAAGTTTGTCGGTACCGCTAAAATATAAAAAAATTCAAAGATTAATTATGTAAAGCACTATTACCAAGATTATTTATTATTATTATTATTATTATTATTATTATTATCTACACCACCACCAACAATAATTTAATAAAAATAATAAATATTATTAATAAATAATGATAATTAGTATATTGATATTATTATGTTAATTAATATTGATCATTATCAATTATTATTATTTTAGAAAATTAAATATACAGTTCAGTTCAGCGCAGCTCGTTTCAGTTCAGTTCAGCTTCTCGCAGTCTAAAAGAACGGGGCCTTAATGTATTTTCACAGTACAATTGGAACTTTCAGTTTTATATTGTGTATATCAAGTGCACTGTAAATTTGTTGTGAGATCACTTGACTTTTAGTACAAAAATGAGTCACTTTTTAAGTCATAATTGGTTAATTTTAAATCATAAGAAGTCACTTCTAAACAAAGGATAAATTTAAACCTTAAATTGGTCACTTCGATATACATCAAAGTGACCCAATTAGGGGAAAATTACCCCTGTTTGGTGGGTGACTTTTTACCTTAAAAGAAAAAGAGTCAATTTTATATAAGTGACCCATTCCGAACAAATAATTACCCTTATTTCACAATAATGCATTATGCACCCGTCTCATTCAAGAATTCGTAAATTTTTAGAGTATCAATATTTAAGATTCAACCCCGTTCTCAACTTGTTTATACAATGTTCTTACCAAACATGCCTTTCAACATCCTCGCCCCTCGGTGTTGGATTACGCTTGATCAGGGTACCAGAATCCAAGAATTATGACAATTTTTGTCCTTAAACTTTCAATTTGCAAAGCGCTGACTTTGACCACGATATCTTATCAGTACTTCAGCTGTTAGCCACTCAATTAAGGGAGAAAAACGCTACTTGTTAGCTGTTTTATGGGCATTAAATTTTCATAACTTGTCTACAGTACCTTTTTTTCAACAATTTGATTAGTCTTTCTCCTATATTATTTGTTTTTTTTTTTGTGGGATTGCGAAAGTATTATAGTCCTGATAATTGAATAAACATGGCACTAGAGATTTTCCAGCAAATAAGAAACCCAGTGCTAGTTTTGGCTGTATATATGTTTTGATCAAATATGTCAAATTTTGCCACTAACTTTTGCATTGCATGTCACAATTTTTAAGCTTTGGCTTCAGATTTCTATCAGCCGCTTTCACACATTCCTTTCTATAATTTATCTTCCCGCACCCTGATTTGCGGCCAAGTTTCAGAATGAGGAGATATGCATTACATAGTTTGATACAGTAGAAAAATATATGATTTCAACATCAAGTAGATTTAACGAATGATTTCTATGATATATATTATTAGACATGCTTATCTCTCTAGACTTTGCTAAGAACTGGAATCTTAAGAAGAAATTAAGAGAAAGTAAATGATTATTGATTGATTAGAAAATTTTGATTTAATATATAAATCTCTCAACTATTTGAGTGGAATGAACACTCCCAATGCAAAAGAAATGCAAACAAACATTCAAGTTAAAATGATATGCTGAATTGCTGAAAACATAAGCAGCTATGCTAGAGTTGCTGTCTACCTCTTCAACACAAAGAAAACGTATCTCTGCACGTATATTTCATTTCTGAGTAATTTTGAACATTTGCAAAGGTAAAGCTAACAACGTAACTCTTCGTTTGATCTAATTTATATTCCTGCTTTGCATCAAAAAAAAAAAAAAAAAGCTAACAATGTTCTTCAATTGTAATTTTGACTACCTGAAGTGCAATGCTTTTTACATGTATCACCTAATATGTACACCATCCTAGCTCTATATCTTCTATTATCTGAACTATGGAGAAGAGTTGTGTTAGCTAACTATGTTTGTGTTAAGAGTATAACCCACATGTGAGTTAGGAAATAGTAGTTGTCCCACATTTTAGAATTAGACAGAGAAAGACTAACATGTAGATTGGTGGGTTACTCCACCTATCACCAATAGGTTTTAGGATGGAACCCTGCCAACCTTGCATGTGGTAAAATTCTCCTCCGGTGTGGCCTTGTGTTAAGCCTAATGAAGTTGTGTGGGATTGTGTTAGGTCCAATGAAGTTCATCAGATTCACGATAATCTTTCTGGGGGACAAATATGTGATTATGTCGGCATTAGAATTCTGTGCATATATTAGCTTTTAACAAAATGAGAATGAACTGGCCAAATGTGTCATCTTTATGATGTATTCCCTGTCTAATATTGTTTGCCAATGTTGGAACTTTTAAGTTTTAACTCAAAATATAAAATTGTTTTTTTTGGGTGGAATGATTGGGGATTGCTCTTAACCTGCATTCTTCTGAATATATGAACAATCATCAAAGAATCACTATCAATTTACCGAGTATTTGTTGCTGCAGGTGTGGAATGCCAAGTTCAGCAATGATAATTGTTTCTGCTAAGAAATTAAGGATTGTAATGTGTTGTGAGATTTGATGTGGGCCCCCAAGAACGTTCGCTTGAGCTTTGATATCCGTACGCCTGAATCCTGCAAAACAAGGTTAGACTACCCCGGGGGTGTTTCCGGGATCGCCCCTCCGACGCTCAAGTCAGATGTGATTGAGGTAGAGAGAGAAGTGAAGTCTAGAGAGAGATGCTCTAGTTTGTTAGGTGAGAATTCAATACCTGTTCATTGATGAGACAGTTGGTTTTTATAGTGTTGGGGATTTCCCAGACAGGAAACATTATTTAGATGGGCCTTTTTGGTAGCAATGGGCATGCTGCCTTTTCCGGCAATGGTCGTTTCATCCTTTTAGGGATCTCCCCAATGCTGGTGATTAGGTCGGCCTTTACAAGTGGGACCCATTTTGCGCCACCGCCCATGCTCTGGGAGGCTTCCGGGCTCTTTATTGGGTGGCGATCAATTGAGCCCAAACAATTAGCCCCACGCCATAGATGGGGGATCACGGGAGCCCGGCCGGTGGGATGCTGCACGTGGCGGAATACAAAGCCGTCTTGTTTATTTGGAAAAAAAAAAAAGGGGGAATCTTGGCCGGGTTCCCATCCGGTTGAATGACGAGTGCCGACCCGAGTCTCCTCTTGGTGAATGAGGCGAGGCCGACCGGGTCACTCCCAAGTGGCAGGAGAGTGCCGACCCGGTCATCTCCTGCCAATGACGAGTGGCCGACCGGGTCATTCCACAGTGAAGAGGTGCCGGCTCGGTCATCCCTATCCCGGACGGAGTGGCCGGCGGGTCACTCCACAGTGAAGGGAGCTGCTGGGCCGGTCTCCTCATTCTATGTGAAAAGTGGCCGACCGGGTCACTCCATGGCGAAGAGAGAGTGCCGACCCGGTCTCCGCCACGCTACATGAAGAAGCGGCCGACCGGGTCACTTCTGGTGAAGGAAGAGCGCCGAGCCGGTCGCCCCTTGCTAGATGGGGAGTGGCCGGCCAGGGTCATTCCACAGTGAAGGGATAATGCTGACCCGGTCTCCTCATGCTAGATGAAGAGTGGCCGACGGGTCACTCCTGCGAAGGGAGAATACCGAGCCGGTCTCCACATGCTACATGAAGGGTGGCCGGCCAGGGTCACTTCTGGTGAAGGAAGAGTGCCGACCCGGTCGTCCCTTGCTAGATGAGGAGTGGCCGACCAGGGTCACTCCCGGTGAAGGGGTAATGCCGACCCGGTCTCCTCATGCTAGAGGGGAGTGGCCGACCGGGTCACTCCCTGGCGAAGGGAGAGTCCGAGCCCCGGTCTCACATGCTACATGAAGGGTGGCCGGCGGGTCACTCCCTAGTGAAGGGAGAGTGCCGGCCGGTCATCCTGCTAGATGGGGAGTGGCCGACCGGGTCACTCCTAGGTGTATGGAGAGTGCCGAGCTCGGATGAGGGGCTAATGAGCCCCAGCTGGTCAGTGGGTGCTAGGCGTGATACTTGGCCGTATTTGACCAAGTATAGAAGCGACTCAGCAAGGAGGGGAGCTCTGTTTGGCGAGTAGGGTATAGCGCCACTCGGATGAGGGGCTAATGAGCCCAGTTGGTGGTCGAGTGGGTGCTAGGCGATACTTGGCCGTATTTGACCAAGTATAGAAGCGACTCGGCAAAGGAGGGAGCTCTGTTTGGCGAGTAGGGTATAGCGCCACTCGGATGAGGGCTAATGAGCCCCAAGTTGGTCAGAGTGGGTGCTAGCCGATACTTGGCCGTATTTGACCGGTATAGTAGCGACTCGGCAAAGGAGGGGAGCTCCTGTTTGGCCGAGTAGGGTATAGCGCCACTCGGATGAGGGCTAATGAGCCCCAAGTTGGTCGGAGTGGGTGCTAGGCGATACTTGGCCGTATTTGACCAAGTATAGAAGCGACTCGGCAAAGGAGGAGAGCTCTGTTTGGCCAGAGTAGGGTATAGCGCCACTCGGATGAGGGCTAATGAGCCCCAAGTTGGTCAGTGGGTGCTAGGCGATACTTGGCCGTATTTGACCAAGTATAGTAGCGACTCAGCAAAGGAGGGAGCTCTGTTTGGCCGAGTAGGGTATAGCGCCACTCGGATGAGGGGGCTAATGAGCCCCAAGTTGGTCCGGAGTGGGTCTTCGGCGATACTTGGCCATATTTGACCAAGTATAGAAGCGATTCGGCAAATGAGGAGGGCTCCTGTTGGCCGAGTAGGGTCTTGAGCCACTCGGACGGGGGCTAATGAGCCCCAAGAGGATCAGAGTGGGCTTCGTGCTCCGGTTGTTGGTGTTGCGCTTATTTTGCCCGGACCAGGTGTCATCCGACCCAAGGATGCCACATGGCCACCCACGATACTTGGGATGTCGGGACCCTTGTGGTAGTCGATAGGAGGGGAGCCTTCGTGGATTTTGACGATTCAACTTCTTTTGGGTTTGGATCGTCTTGGTTGGGAGTCTCTTGGATCTTCCATGGAATGGGTGAGTAGGTCCGGTTGGGCCTCTATTAGGGGCCCATTAAGGCGACGCGGGGGGTTTGCGTTGCACGTCCCCCAAGGTGCTCCTATATATGTATGAGAGGTGAGAGAAGTTGAGGGTCATTTGCTCATTTCCTCACTCTCTCTCTCGAAAATCTCCCAAATTCTCCCAATTCTCGAGTTCCTCCTCAAGCTTCTTCGTCCAGGCCAGTACGCTCTTGCTCTTTTGCGTTTTTTTCTTCTTTCTTTCCCTTTGAATAATCTCGGCCGACCCCCTGTGCATAAATAATGGGAGGTTCGTCCGAGTCGTCGACACCTCCGGCCTCACCTCCCTATAAATTGTCAGGAGGTGAGGGGGATGGGAATGACTCTGGTGTCGACGGTAATAAGGCGCCCGACCCCTCGGTTGTGCCCGACGCGGTTGTTCTCCCGAGTCCGTCTTCTTCGGTGGAGGAGGAAGCCGAGGGCGTCATTCCCTATCCTTGGGAGGTATCATTGGCTTATCCTCCTTCACGGAGTTACTTAGACAAGTATTTGTCTTGTGATGTAGTAAGGGTTGATATCTTGGGGAGCGGGAGGAGCGTCTACATCGGGTCGGGAGTGGAGTATCCCGACCTTGATCCAAAAGGAGGGCCGGGGACTTTCTTTCCCGACCCCGGCGTGATAAAATCCACGACCGAGGGACCTCGGGGTGCTGCGACAAGGTTCCAAATAAAGGATCCGTACTACCTCGTCCGACCGGAGGCCCACCATACCGTACTATCTCCGCCTCCGGGTGCGTTGCCGTTTATTATAAATCGATGGAGAGGGGCTCCGGTTCCCGCCGACCGATTTTGCTAAGGAGGCTGCCGAACGCGTATAACTTGGCGATGCGCAAGTTTCTCCAAACTCCTGGGGCGGAATCAACGCCTTTCAGGTACTCTGTGACCTGATCCAAGTTCGGCCGACACTTAAGTTATGGAGGCACCTTTATAAGCTGGTCGAGGTCATGGCCGCGGCAAACGGTCCGGGTTGGTAGAGCTTCCAAATCCGACCAGGAGTACCGTCTTGTCCTTAACCTACCGACTTCACGGAAGGGATTTCGGAGGGAGTTCGCCTTCGTCTACTTCGGCGGCGATGGGGTATTCCTCTGGTTTCTCCTCCGACCGAGCCCATTATCGCCCTAAATTGCCGAGTGGGTGAACTCGATGATGAGGAGGGTGCCGCGGCTCGCTATTTGCGGGCCGAGTCCAAGATTGTGAACGGGGCGAAATATTTGTGCCGGACGGTGGCTTCCCGGCGCCAATTGTTCAAGGATGAGCATTTCCTTTCGGCAATGGGTCTCAGCTCGACCTTCCCGAAGGGTAATCGGCCGGGGGGTTAGCTTAGATGGTTGGTATGATCAACTCCCTAGACTTTTGCCTTTTTGACTAACTTTCGTTTTGCCTGTTCTGGAACACTGCCCGAGCGTACATTAACGCGAAACCGACCCTGCGATGGCGGACAAGTTGAACGTAGGCTGCGATGAGGGCGGCTCGGCGAAGGCCGAGATCGCGGCCAAGACCATGAAAGTCCCCGCTCCTCCTAAGGTGAGAATTCGCCCGCTTGGCTTCTACTCCCATCGGACCAGGTTATTTGCTCTTTGTATTCTTACTAAGCTGTTTTGCCTTACGCCGGGATCGGCGAAGCCCAAACGGAAAAGAAGAGGAAGGAGCGCTCCTCGGATAAAGTCGCTCAAAGCGAGAAGGCGGTCGCTCGGGCGAGGGGCCGAGCGTGAGAAGGTCGACGAGCTTGCAAAAGCGAAAGCTGCAAAGAGGGCCAAATCCGTGGAGGTGATCGGTCCGAGGAGGGCCCCTCGGCGACGGGCGACGGAGGAGCGCTCTCCCTACATTCCTCGGATTTTAATCCGGCTCGGAGCCCTCGGTATACTCCGATGTCTCCCCCATTTGATGGGCTCGGGGAAGTCCGAGGGATGTTGTGGCACCGAACGTCCCGTTCACTCCGGGTTGAGTAGGGCGGTAAAAGGACGGTCGATGGACTAAGGCCTTGGACTACATTTATACCCCGGGCCGACCGTGAATACATACGGAGCTACACATGGTCGAATGAGACCAATGAGCTATTCCGCTCATGGCTTGATGTATGTGCGCCTCTCTTCTCGCCAAGTTTTGCATGAGTTTGCTTTCTTTCTTCTAACTTTTGACTTTGTTATATTTCGGTTCTCCGCTCGAATGGCCAACGTGGCCCCGAGCCAGGTGAGCTTTGGCCGAAGAGGTGGCCGATCTCAAAGAGAAGGCCAAAAAACATTTCGACGAGGTTTATCATGCCAAGGAGGGCCGGCGGATTGCTAAGTCGAAGCTTGAGGATGCGGTGGGCGCCATTCGGAAGGATCGGGAAAGCTTCACCAGGAGCGGGAAGAGTGGGTAAAAGAGAGAGCGAGCCTCACTCTCGCCGGGACTCGACTGCCCGCTAATGATGACGCCCTCGCCAAACTAGCCGAGGCGGAGGCGAAGGTGAACGAACTTGAGGCCAAGTTGGTTGAGTGGAGGGCAAGGTTAAGACCCAGGAGCAAGTGGTTCAGCGAGTGGGAGAAATCCGAGGCTGCGGGGGTCTATGCCAACGAGGTCGGGAGTCTTGCTCACAAAATGGGTGAGGATGAGACTCTCGGCCAAGCGAAAAAGGTCCTGGCCACATCCCACCCCGATCGATTTGGGCGAAGTGCGAGGTCGGGCTATCGGAGTCAATTGATGCCGACAACGCTGCTATCATGGCTCGGGTGAAGGCCGAGGGGGCACGGATGAGGATGATGATGAAGAGGATCGGAGTCGACGTCAACGTCCTCGAGGGCGACGATGTTGATGACCCGAGGATGATGCCGAGGCGACCGATAACTGCTTGGTCGGGCGAAGAGTTGGTTGGTGACAACTCCGAGCCGAAGCCGAAAGCATGGCCGATCTCCCCTCCTCCCCCCAGCTCTTAGGATGCGCTTTCCTTGTACTTGGTTGTTTTGTAATGGCATATGTTTGTAATGTTCGACCCGCTTAATGAAAAATACTTATTTTTGGCTTCTGTTTTCTTGTTTGTTGATTGCAATACTGCTTGACTGACCATTGTTCTTTCCGGCGGACTGACAATGACCTGGTCTGGTTAGGTCTTAATTGATACCGATTGGCTTGGTCGAAATTCCGACCAGCCATAATTTCGGGAGGAGTCATCACTGTTTTGACTGGTTAAGTCATAAATTAATTCCGACTGACTTGTTCAAAACTCCGACCCGCAGTCATTTCGGGAGGAGTTTGAACCGTTTTGACTGGTTAAGTCTTAACATAATTCCGACTGACTAGTTCGAAAATCCGACCAGCAATCATTTCAGGAAGCACATAATTCCGACTGACTAGTTCGAAAATTCGACCAGCAATCATTTCAGGAAGCGTTCGGACTGTTTTGACTGGTTAAGTAACCCCGACTGACTTGTTCGAAAATCCGACAAGCAATAACTTGGAGATATGGCGCCAACCATTATGATTGGTCAAGTACTAGTTTGGACGAGGTGTAGAATATGCCGACTGGCAGTACCAATTCATTACATTTGAAACCGATTACAAAAATGCCGACCACCGGCTACAAGTAAGCTACTACAATATACGCCCCTATTGCAAGTAACAAACTTTACACATAGTACTTCTTAAGGTTGTCTGCATTCCAAGGTCGGGCCAAGGGGATGCCCTCGGCGGACTCTAGTCGGAATGTGCCTGGCTTAATAATTTCTGTTACTTTGTATGGGCCATCCCAGTTAGGTCCTAGCTTTCCTTTCAGGTGTGAGAGCCCAGTGGCCTCGACCTTCCGAACGACCCAATCGTGGAGTTGGATTGGCCGGGACCTCACTCGGCGATTAAACATCCGAGTAACTCTTTGTTTGTACTGGATAGATTTCAGCAGCGCGTTGCCCCTTGTTTCTGGCAGCAAGTCTAAGTTGATCGGTTTTTCTTCCTCATTCTTCTCGAAGTCGTAGAAGGTCATTCGAGGAGAAGGGATGCCGACCTCTACTGGCAGGACCGCCTCACTCCCGTATACCAGGGTGAAAGGCGAGTGCCCCGTTGCTTCCTTGGCAGTTGTTCGGCCGAGCCCGAGAGGACTCCCGGGCGGGTCATCGACCCATGCTCCTTTGGCGGCTTCCGAGAGACTTCTTGATTCCCTTGAGAACTATTTTATTGGCCGACTCGGCTTGCCGTTCGTTTGCGGCCTTGAGGCTGCGGAGAATTTGGTACATATTCGAACCGAGCGCAATAATCCTGGTCGGGCATTTGTTGAATCGACGTCCGTTGTCGGAGATCGGAACTCGGGAACTCCGAATCCGGTGATGATGTTCCTCCAAATGAACGCTTGAACTTGTTTATACGTTATGGAGGAGAGTGGTTCGGCCTCGATCCATTTGGTGAAGTAGTCAATGGCGACTATCGGGAACTTTCTTTGACTCGAGGGGGGGAAATGGTCGAGTAGGTCCATGCCCCACTTATCAAATGGCGGGGCTGCTTGAATTGTTGTCGAGGGGGTGGTTGGTGCTCGTGGAATATCCGAATGGATGCGGCGGAACGGACATCTCTTTACCGGCTCCCGAGCGTACGCTCTTAGAGTAGGCCGGTAGTATCCGGCTCGGAGAGCTTTTCAGGCTATGGTTCTTCCCCCTTGATGGCTTCATGAAGCCCCTTGGTGGATTTCCCGAGGATATAGTTTCCTTCCTCGGGGTGACACATTTTAGCAAGGGGTGGGTGAAGGATTTTTTGTAGAGTTGATTCTCATGCCATAGAAACCATCCGGATTGGTGCTTGACCCGGTCGGCCTCCTTGTGATCCTCGAGGTAGCTTCCCATCCCTCAAATATCCGACTACCTCTTCCATCCATCCGGATGTCCGATTCAAGACAAGTTGTTCCTTGGCATTAATCTTTGGGCTGTCGAAGGACTTCCCACATGATTGTACGAGGAGCCGGCCCCTTCCGCGAACCGGCCATTCGGGCTAAAGCGTCGGCTTGTTGATTTTCGGATCGCGGTATGTGGGTGATATTGAATTGAGATAGTTGTTTGATGATGCTTTGGGCTTTGGCCGGGTACATTCTCATGTTGTCTTCCTTGGCCTCATACTCGCTTGATATACGCCCACAATCAGTGTGAGTCGGATTTAGCATTGATCGTGGTTGCTCAGGCTAGGATGCACAACTCCGGCCCAGAGGATTAGGGCCTCGTATTCGGCTTCGTTGTTTGAGCTTAAGAATTCGAATTTGATGGCGTATTCCATCTTCTCCCCGACCGGGGGCTTGATAACCGACTTGACTCCACACCCCGTTTTGGTGGATGAGCCGTCTACTTGCAATTCCCAAGCATCCTGGCCGGCGGGGGGCCTTGACGTGCACTCGGTTATGAAGTCGGCTAAGGCCCGGGCTTTGATTGCCTCCCGGGTTCATATTCCAACCCGAAATACGCTGGGCGATCCGCCCGGTCGGTCATTCGGCTAGAATGATTCTGCTTTCGATGAGTTTTACGAGCGGTTGACTGTGAGAACCTTGATTGGGTGGGCACGAAAATAGGGTTTGAGTTCTAGGTGGCCATTACCAGGCGAAGACCATTTTCTCGACCTCGCTATATTTGGCCTCGGCCCCTCGGAAGGCATGGCTTATGAAGTAGGCGGGTGTTGTTTTTTCCTCCCTCTCGGCCACCAAAACGGCGCGAGCGCGTATTCAAACTGACTAAGTAAACGAAGCAGGTGTTTCCCAGACGGGGGAGATCGACTTTCGGGAGTGATGATAGGTGCGCTTTGAGAGAGGTGAAAGCTTGTTCGGCTTCGTCATCCCAAGTGAACTCTTTTCTTTTTAGAGCTTTGAAGAAGCTTAAGCTCTTATCTGTCGGCCAGGGATAAGAAGCGGCCGAGAGCAACCAAACATCCGGTCGGGCGTTGTACTTCTTTTTACGTTCGAGGAGACTTCATTTCCACCACTTGCCTTAACTTTGTCGGGATTGGCTTCGATTCCCCTCTCATCAACCGGGAATCAGAGGCACTTTCCTCCCTTCACCCCAATACGCACTTTTTCGGGTTCAGCATCATGCGGTATTTCCTCAAGGCGCCGAGAGTCTCCTTTAGGTCGGAGGGGTGATCACTCGGGTTTTGCTTTTGACGATCATGTCGTCAACGTATACTCGATATTCGGCCCGGTTGGTAGTTGAATATCTTGTTGGTATCTTGCGCCGATACGTAGCCCTCGCATTCTTGAGCCCGAAGGGCATCATTTTGTAGCAATACACCCCTTGATTGGTGACAAAGGCGGTGTGGACTCTATCATGCTCGCCATCGGGATTTGGTGATATCCTGCGTTTGCATCCATGAAGCTTAGGAGAGCATGTCCTGCTTGTTGAGTCTACCCGATCTGTCGATTTTGGGCGAGAGGGTGGTTGTCTTTTGGGCGAGGCCTTGTTCGGGTGCAGCAAAGTCCACGCACATTCTCCATGCCCCACTCGACTTCTTGACTAGGACAACGTTGGCTAGCCATTCGAGTACTTGGCATTCCTCAATGAACCCCGCCTCGAGCAATTTCTTGACTTCGGCGGGCCGCCGCATTGTTCCTCTCGGGGCCTTGATGCCTCGGCTTTTGTTTGGCCGGGCTTGAACCCCTCTTTGATGTTTAGCTCGTGGCACATCACTCCGGGGTCGAGCCGGGCATTTCATTAGCTTCGTAGGCAAAGACGTCTCATGTCTGTTAGAACTTGAATGATCTCTTTCCTTGTTTGAGGGTCCATGGCCTTGCCTACTCTCGAGTCCGACCATGTTTCTCATCAATGATGACTTCTTCGTCGTCCCTCGGTAGTTGAGGGCGTTCGTATTGCTTGGGGTTCTCGGTAAGGTAAACCCCGGAGCTCACTTAGGGTGACCCTCTTCTCGCTTTCTTTTCTTCGAGTCCTCTTGGACGTCGACCTTGCTTCTCGGATTTGTTCACATAACATTCTCTAGTTCCTGCTTGATCCCTTGGATCTTTCCGACTTTACCCTCGTCGGTTTCGAAGCTCGCATAAGAAGGCGATAGATGGAAATTCTTTGCTTTGACCTTATTCGAGTTGGTCTTCCCATTATGATGTTGTATGGTAGAGGGATGTCCACCACTAGGAAGTCAATCGGTAGGCTTCTTCCTTTGCCTTTCTCTCCCATCCGAGCGAGCGGTTTGATGGATCCGATTGGATGTCCGAATTTCCCGAAGCCTCATGAGTGGCCCGATTGAGCGGGGTTACATCCTTCTCGCCGTACTTCGGTTTCTGAGGCATTCCAGTGTGATTATATCTCTGTTGAAGATCCACTATCCACCAACACCCGCTTGACTCGGCATTAGCCACTTTGAGTTCAATGACCAAGGGGTCATCGTGGGGGCGTGTGTAGGGGCGGCTGGACTCGCCGAATGTCATGATGGGGCGGTCGGGTCGGGGATGATGTACATCGAGTACACCGGTGCTTTAGACTTTGGAGGTGGGCCTTGCGTGAGCGGCCAGGTAAGGCCACCCGACGCGAAGCCACCCGATATGACCCCGATGAAGCCTTCTGTGTCCCCGCTGCTGGAGGGACCAACCTTTTGCTTGCCCTTTTCTTCCCTAGAGTGCTTGAGGTACCGGTTCAGCTTCCCCTGGTCAGCTAGGTTATCCAAGGATTTCTTAAGTTCCCTCGATCCTTGGTGGTGTGACCGCACTCTTTGTGGAATTCGCACCATTGGCTTTTGTCTCGCCGGGCGACCGATGTCACGATGGGAGGTGGGCGACTCATCATGGACTTGTCCTTGATGTCAGGTAAAATTCTCTCTTGTTCTTGTTGAATCGGGGGTCGATGCCATGGTCGTTAAACCTATCCGACCGACCTGCTTTTTTTCTTTGCTTTGGTTGGTCCTTGTGATTTCCTTCTTCCTTCCTCTTCTTGCTCCCGTCGTCGAGTGACGACATATGTCTGTTGCTTGGATGAATCTTTGAGCCCGAGTCATTGCTTCGGAGAAGGTTTTCACTTCGTTCTCGGCCCAAGGACCATCGAGCCGGCCAGTGAAGGCCAGACATTAAGGCGGCGAACGCCACAGCATCTTGTAGATCGGAGATTTTTAATGACTCCTCATTGAACCTTTTGATGTAGTCGGCCAGGCTTTCGTTTTTCTCCTGCCTGACTCCCATTAAGTGGAGACTCGTTTTCTTTTGTCTCTTTCCGGCAATAAAGCGGGTGTAGGAATAGGTCCTCGAGCACGAGAAATCCGTTATGATCCCTAGGAAGTTCTTGGAACCGGTTTAGGGCCGGTCCTTTCAGAGTCGTGGGAAAGAAACGGCACCAAGTGGCCTCGCGGCCGGTACGAACGCTCATTTGTGCTTTGTATGTGGCCATGTGATCGTCAGGGTCGGTCGGGCCGCGAAAGGTTCGATCGAAGGCGTTTTGATTTTTCAGTGGGCGCTTCGAGTATGTCCTGGCTGAACGGGACCATGAACTTGAGCGCCCCACTGTTGATCCGAATGGGGTTCGATTGGGCGGAGTCGCCGCGCCCCTCCCGCTGAGCGGCTTTCTTATTAAGAATGTGCCGAGCATCTAGGCCCTTGCTGAGCCGCTTCTCGTTCGGGAAATGCCGAGCGTCGTGGGTTTTATTCCAGACGTTGCCCCTGGGCGATTTTGACACGTGCGTCTCCTCACCCCAAGGTGGATCTTCCCTTAGACCCATGCCGCTCTTTCCTCCCCCTGTCTGGATCGTTGCCGATCGTGCTGACTATGCTCCCTCGGGCCCGACCGCTGCCGGCTAGGCTGGCCTTGATTCTCTGCCCGAAGGGAAGGGACCAGGGTCTGGTCTTTAGGGGGTTGAAGAAAACGCCCCTGCTGTAGGTTGGCCAACATATCCCTCGAGGCTTTCTTTGCAAGGTTTCTTTGGAGCCGAGCGGCTATCGGGTTTATGTCCGCCGTGGATATGGGATAGGGGTCGGCGTGCTGTAGCTGGTTCGATGGTTGCGGTCCATTTTCAATGGACTGCTCTTCTTCCTCATGATCGAGGGTTTGGACGGTCGGTGTTTTGGGTCGCTCGGACCTCCTTTGTTGAGATGGGGAGGGTCTCTTTCGGACCTCCGACCCTGTGCCGAGGATGCACGGTACGTGTGCTCTTGGGGGGCCATTGCTAAGTGACTACGAGAGGGATTTTCTTGAGTAGCAACAAGGTGAATCTTCTTTGAGTGGTGGCGAAGTAACTTCTTATACTGTCCCCACAGACGGCGCCAAACTGTTTCTGCTAAGAAATTAAGGATTGTAATGTGTTGTGAGATTTGATGTGGGCCCCCAAGAACGTTCGCTTGAGCTTCGATATCCGTACGCCTGAATCCTGCAAAACAAGGTTAGACTACCCCGGGGGTGTTTCCGGGATCGCCCCTCCGACGCTCAAGTCAGATGTGATTGAGGTAGAGAGAGAAGTGAAGTCTAGAGAGAGATGCTCTAGTTTGTTAGGTGAGAATTCAATACCTGTTCATTGATGAGACAGTTGGTTTTTATAGTGTTGGGGATTTCCCAGACAGGAAACATTATTTAGATGGGCCTTTTTGGTAGCAATGGGCATGCTGCCTTTTCCGGCAATGGTCGTTTCATCCTTTTAGGGATCTCCCCAATGCTGGTGATTAGGTCAGCCTTTACAAGTGGGACCCATTGCTGCCACCTGCCCATGCTCTAGGAGGCTTCCAGGCTCTTTATTGGGCTGCTGATCAATTGAGCCCAAACAATAATCCTGAACATCCTTATAATGAGATTGATCTATTGGCTGGACATGAGAATGATGTCAATTATGTACAATTTAGGTCTGTGCGATGCTCATCTTCATCTCTAGTGGGAAAAAGTTTGGAAGGATTTATAATCTCTAGTTGCAGTGCTATTATTGCTAACATTGCAAGACTAGTCACTATTGATTCTTTAAAGGATGATCAACGCTGAAATCCAAAACAATCCAACCCAAAATTCCAGACAATAGATTGGATCCGATCCGAATTATCCAAACTTTTTGAACTCTGTTTTTTCAATGAAATAAATTTGGCGTGAGCATCAAAATAAAGTGTTCGATAATATAAGTATTATTCATACAATCCTATAAAAATTCATTAATATACTAATAACAACTAATTCTTAAAATTCATTATAACAAAAGGTTCAACAGCAACATAACAACATGTTTAACTACACAACAAGTTCAACTTTACAGCAACAAGTTAGGGTTATAACTTTTAGGGGAAGGAAAGGGTTGCCGAACCATTTGGGCTTTTTTTAAAATAAAAAAATTAGTTGAGCCCAATCATAAATATACAATATAGGGCCTATTTAGTATTAGGTTGTTTCGTATTTTTGATCCAATCACCCTTAATCCAATCCAATCCAATACGAAAATCCGATTTTTCTAGAAAAACTCAATCCAAAGCTAATCCGAAAATAGTTCGAGTCCAATTCAAGTTACTAATTCGGTTTGGATTGGATTAGATTTCGGTTTTTCTCCAAATAACTTTCACCTCCAATCGGCATGCATAAAATCTCAATTGTTACAAATAACAAGAAACAGTGGAAGTATTTGATATGATAATGTTGCTGTTATGACAGACGTGAGAAAGAACAAATAATTGAATGCAAATTAAAGAGAAATCACACAACAGATTTAACGTGGTTCACCAACGGATTGTTGGCTACGTCCACGGACAGAGAGAGAACTGATTTATTGATCTTAGAGGAAAACGGATTACAGATGTGTTATGAACTAATCCCGTCGCACTAACGAAATTAGGGTAAAAAACCTATTTATAAACAAATCCGAAAACGCGTGTCCGCGTTTCCCGCAAACACGCCAAATTGCGCCTACCGCGAGTCGCGGCGCTGATCGTGAGTCGCGGCGCCTGGCGCGAGTCGCGGTGCCAGACGCGACTCGCGGTCAGCTCTCGACATCTTGCCGCGAGTCGACCCACCTCCCGCGAATCGCCCTTTTGTAGATAGCCCGACATAACACGATTCAAGGCATTATTCCTCACAAACTCCACCTTGACTTGAATCCTCTCACAACGAACCAGACAACCAGATAACCAAATGACCAAATGACCAGATGACCAAATAACCAGATGACAGATGCATGGAACACAATGCTCAGATTCTCCCTGCAACCAGATTTGCCCCGAAAGACAACCAGAACCACATTTGTCCCTGAAGGACAACCAGAACCAGATTTGTTCCTGAAGGACACCAGACTAGCCCCTCAGGACCCCAGACCAGATTAGCCCCTAAGGCCCCAGACTTGCCCCCCAGTGGGCAACTAACAATCACAATCAGCTTGTAAGTCCAAGCAACCTTGGAACTTACCCTGTGGAACCAGATTCGAGCAGATATGTTGCTTATACTCTTTCCTAGCACAAGTAACACCTTCCTTGGACGGCCCAAATATATTCACCTCTCCGACATACAGTGCAAAACCCACCGTGTCTTCACAACCGTCCCTTTGGGGAGAGTTCCCAAAACTTACATGCCGACTAAGAGCCAAATTTGACTGACCCGATTTTGACGACGAAGAACACGGAATTTCATATTCAGATTGTAAGTGTTGACAGACCTTTCCCTGACGTGAACCACCACTCCAACCTAGAGTGCGTTTGTGCTCCACCTGTTTCTCAACACTATCACAAACAGCCAATGTAGCAACCCCAGACTCAGATAACGTAGACCCTTGCAACACATACAATGTCTCCCGTTTAACCCCTTTCAGAATCATCTTCGAACCCCTGTAGACATACAACCCTCCACCCTCACCTTTGAGCCCGAACCCTTTCTTGTCTAACGGACTAAGTGAAATCGGATTCTTTGTGACTGTGGAACATGCCTAACATCATTCAAAGTACGGACTTTGCCATCACATGTCCTAATTCGATGGACCCTATACCAACCTGTCTTGCGAGACCTCACTTGTTGGCCATAGTAACACTTCCATCAACCTGTTTATAGTTCATAAACCACTCCCTGCGCGAACACATATGACAAGACGCTCCAGAATCTAAAACCCACACATCACTGCAATGTGTTTGTTCATTAGCAACTAAAGCAATATCATCATCGGAGCCGAAATTTTGCCGCAATGCAACAGCGAGAACTGACCAATTCATCGGACCCAGATTTATTTTTCTTTTTAGGACATTCCCTTTTCCAATGCCCCGTTTCCTTACAGTAATTACAAGACATCACTAGACTTAGGACCCCTAGAAGACGGTTTCTGGATTTTCTCCCCGAATTCCCTTGTCCATTACCACGACTACTAATCCAGCACACGATCGATCAGATGTACCAGACGCCTTATGACGAATCTCTCTAGTATGAAGTGCAGATCTTACTTCTTCTAATGACATACTATCTTTCCCAACAATAAAAGAATCCACAAAATTCTCATACGACGAAGGCAAAGATACTAACAGAATTAAAGCAGCATCCTCATCATCTACTTTAACATCAATATTACGAAGATCTAGTAAGATAGTATTCAACTTTTCGAGATGGTCCCTAAGAGACGTACCTTCCTGCATACGCAGGCTAAACATACGTTGCTTCAAAAGCAACTTGTTGGTTAGAGATTTTGTCATATACAAACTTTCCAACTTCAACCACAGACCAGCGGCGGTTTCCTGCTCCGCGACTTCAGTAATTATGTCGTCAGAAAGACACAACATAATCGTTGAATGCGCCTTCTCCTCCAGAACGACCATCGCAGCGGTATCTGAATCCGTTGACTTCTTTGCCAACGGTGCCCACAACCCTTGTTGCTTCAGTAAAGCCCGCATCTTGATCTGCCACAAACTAAAACTATTTCTCCCAGTGAATTTATCGATTTTCACATTCATCCCAGACATCTTTCTCACCCGGATCGAACACAAAGCTCTGATACCAATTTGTTATGACAGACGTGTGAAAGAACAAATAATTGAATGCAAATTAAAGAGAAATCACACATCAGATTTAACGTGGTTCACCAACGGATTGTTGGCTACGTCCACAAACAGAGAGAGAACTGATTTATTGATCTTAGAGGAAAACGGATTACAGATGTGTTATGAACTAATCTCGTCGCACTAACGAAATTAGGGTAAAAAACCTATTTATAAACAAATCCAAAAACGCGTGTCCGCGTTTCCCGCAAACACGCCAAACTCGCGGCGTCTGGCGCGAGTCGCGGTGCCAGACGCGACTCGCGGTCAGCTCTCGACATCTTGCCGCGAGTCGACCCACCTCCCGTGAATCGCCCTTTTGTAGATAGCCCGACGTAACACGATTCAAGGCATTATTCCTTACAGTTGCGTCCAAAACCAATTATGAGGAAATATGCAATTTCTCTTCTCGCATGATGTCTGGGAAGCAAAACTAATCTTAAAAAATGTGGTATATTTTTCTAATGACCTTTTACTGTATCACTTATTTCTTGAAACCAGTGGCAGATCCACATAGCAAGTTATGGGGTCAATGACCCACTCAAACCTAAAAAAATATGGAATTTTCTCTTATAATTTTTGAGACTTTGGTGTATTTTCTTATAAATTTAAGTATTTGACCCCACTAAATAAATTTTCTAGATCTGCCACTGTTTGAAACACTACATATATTTAGTTTCATTATTATAGCAAGCAAAACGAACAGAGATAAGTTGCCTCCTATTGTCCAACTCAACCCAATGATGAATGACCCCCAGGAGCTGTATATCAACGTTGATGCGTCCTTCACGCATATTAGTGAGAATATTACCCATATTGGTGTGGGGGGTGTAGTTCGAAATAGGCAGGGGGAATGGGTCGTGGGTTTTAGTAATAGGACCTATGCTTGTGATTCTTTTATGTCAGAGTTGCGGGCCATAGAACGAGGGCTTCAGATTGCAAGATCTTATAACATCCATTCGGCTATAATATTTTCGAATTGTTTACAAGTGATCAATCTCCTATGTAATCATGATGGTTTTCCTGACAATTATATAAGTGTTTTGGAAACATGCAGAAAACTATGGAAGTGGCTCCCGAATCTGAAGATTAAGCATTGAACAAAATTGCATATGGAATAGCTAAAAAGTGTCGCATTAGCAAGGATTGTGCAAATGTAACTAGGATTTTCCCCTCCCCTTAGTTATTGTATGAATTTGTATCTTACGGAGTGTAAGTACCCTTAATTGACTTTTTCTAATTACTTGTGTTCACCAAAAAAAAAGTACGGAGAATGTTTTATTGGATGGGGTTTGATAACTATGAGAATGTATGATTTCAATTCGAGAAAAATCGCAAACAAAAATTATCCACTCGAGTGGTCATAATGGTTAACTTGCTTGACTTGCCTATATCGACCAACCTCTTCCGCTGCGTGTTTGCTGAGCAGCCTGCGAGCCATCCTGTTCGGCTAGCTTGCTGGTCAGCCTGCTTGGCTATCTTGCGAGGTTTGTCTGCTTGGCTTGCTTTGAACATTGTCGTACATAAAGGAAAGCTATAAATCAATGAGCATTATAGTAGCCTATACTAATTAAGTTTCTAGCCATCTGTATTGATGATTGGCTTTTGTGCCGCCAAAAGAAAATAAAAAAGAAGTCCTTGTTGCATCAAAGAATGATGATTTGGTGACTTTATATTAGTTTGTTACACTGATTTAGTAATTCCACTTAATGGAAACAATTTTTTTATTATAAACTAAATCAGTCGACACAATTCGTTGATTTCATCTAGTCCCACTAGGGTTTACGGTTTGTCTTTATCGAATGGGAATGATCCGTTATGAGTCATATGATCTTATATTATATTTATCTAATTAAAACTTAGTTGGCTCAGCAAAATGATTGATATGTTCGTTACTCCCTTAGTTTCTTTTGATATATACATTTTTGAATTTTAATACAATTTACATATTTTACCTTGACCATCGTTTGTAAGAATAGTATCAATGTGAACACATATATTCAAAATATCAACTTTTTATAATTTTTACTTATTCATAATTAAATATATTAATTAGTGGTCAAAGTTGTGCTTTGACGAGTGTATAAGTCATGTTGTGTAGATTAAAAAAACACAAATTCTTGGATGTAACTGTTACACCATAATTTATGGTGTAACAACTAACAACCCACAAACCACCGCTTCTTTTGTAAAAAAAACTCAAATGATGACATGAAATAAATGACAAAATCATATGAGATTCATGTTATTATTTGTATAGTTCATGTCATTATTGTTGAAGTCTATACCATTATACATATATTACACAATAAGTTATAATGTAACATGTTACCACCAAGACGCACTCAAAAAAAAAAGGGAGTTAGTATATATATTAAAAGAAATTAATAGAGTACATAAAAGGCGCAACTATGAGTGATCTTTGTGTAAAAGCATATTTCCTTTCAACAATATAATTTGATATGTATAAAATATGTTTCATATGAATCTTGTTAAATTGGAGACGTAAATTGTCCAAACTGTTAAATCTTTTTTTCATACCTTTGACTAATACTTAACTAAAGACGTTAATGGTCAAAATTGTATATTGGATACGTGATAATGTGATGTTACACAACTAATAAAAATAGATGATGTATCAATTTATTATGAAGTAATTAGAATAATAATAAGTAATACTTCCTTTGTTTTAAAATATTTGACATTGTTTGACTTTTATACTATTTACATACTCTCATTTGACTTGTTTTATGAATTCTATGTAGGAAAAAAATATAATCATGGAGGATTTTGTTAGACTTATCTCGACATACAATTTCATAATATCAACTTTTTGTAATTTCTACTTATATCAAATTAGAGTTATTAATAGTTAAAAATACATTGGTAAGCGTGTCAAAAAAGTGTGTCAAGTATTTTAGGAACAGCAGAAGTATATGAGAAAGTAAATCATGATGCGCCACATGTCAATTTATGATCTGTTTTCTAATTCTCATATATATATATATATATATATATATATATATATATATATATATATATATATATATATATATATATATATCCAAATTTGATGTATATATTCTGAAATTTCCCGAATTATGTATATGACAATCGTACACCTACTATTTGTTTTCTCATTCTTATTATCTTCCCGTTCTATAAATTCTTATGTGTGTGCGTGTGAAAAGACAACCAGGAATGTTACTCAAGAAGGTTAAAGAATAAATTACGGATGAATGAGATATGGAAGCTAACAATAATTTGGATCAAACTTATAAATATAACCATCGATCATATAAGAACAACTTACACCAAACCAATCATGCAATAACAACTCCAAAAACAAAACTCATACATTACATTATGCACCATATTTTAAGTGATAAACATCACTTGTATGTATATGTAGAGTAACATATATAGTGAACGAGTAAATCTAAAACTTTCTCCACGGGAGAAAACTTATTACACGCCAGATCACATGCAAACAAACCAAAGATAAATAGCACACATTTTTCAGTAAAACGGACATTATCCATTTGTAATGTTGATGAGCAGCACAGTTTATAGGGTTTAGGGACAAGTGAAACCATCGGGATAGTTGCAGCCACAAGCGTTGAGAAGCAAGCGTAGGGAAATGGGAACATTAAGGTGGATGCCTAAAACATTGGCCCTAAGGGCAGTGCAAAGGCAAACGGCGGCGTCGAGATCGGCCAGACCTTGAATAAGGCTACAGCAAGATTGCCTTGGAGGGGTTCCAATGGTAACCCCAAGCAGACCGTTGAGCAGGTTGGCACACACCTTTAATTTAAGGGTATCGAAAGAGCATGTTGAAGGAGGATGAGTTGCAGAAGCAATTGAGAAGAAGATGAGGTTAAGGGAAAGGAAGAAAACAATGGTGATGTTGGTGCTCTTGGAACCCATTTTTAGTAGTTAAAAAAGGTTGCTAACAATGTATAGGTAGAGTAAGGAAGGATTGTATGTGTTATGAGGATGGATGATTAGAAGTGAGAAGAGACGAGGGGTTTTATAGGGTTCATGGTGGGTTGGTGACGCTTTTTTATTCTATTTAAGTATGACCTATTTCTGTTTAATGATTACACGTTTTTCTACGTTTTTAGTGTAAATATGTGACATTATTATGATTTCAATTATGTAAAATCATAATAAGTTGGTATTTTTAAAGATATACATTTCTCCTAAATCTAATACTTTGACTTTTAATGTTTTTAAAGGTAAAAAAATGTTGTTTTGTGACGTGTTGTTGGATTAAATCTAATGTATATTTTCAAATCTTCACAAAAATATATGTAATTTATAGCTAAAGTTATATATTGATGAATGTGAAAGTCAAACATTACATCTTTTTAGATTCAATGAAAATATACTGAAACTATATTAAGAGATCTCAAATAATAATGTTTTGATATTTATGTTAGTCAGGATATATATTCAGACTCTTGTGACTTTTAATACAAACGGCAAAGTATCACCAATTCTATACATAAATCTATACAAATATATTAAAAGGTTTGCGAAAGAAAGCCTATGTGCCACATGGCACTCTCCTCAACTTTCTAATGCAAATGCTTTATGTCTATGTGTACTCCTCACTTTAAAAAAAGAAATGTGTAAGTCTGAGGTATCGAGAACACGCGACTGAAATGAAAAGTTAGAGCTTAACCATCAATACACTATGAATTTGTTGTCTAATGTTTCAAATAAAATATGATAAAGTCTTGTAATAAGTATACTTAACTAAAAAGACTTGAACAAGTATATACATCTCTAACACTCTTATTACGTAACTTACAAGAGAATATTGATGTCATATTCTCTTACCACAATTCCTTTTAAGGTATTGTTTTCAAACTCAAACCTTTCAATTTTTCTTTACTTATCACGTTGTGACGTGAATTTTTCAATTTCTTAATGGACAAAAATACTAAAAAGTAGTAATATAAATTATAAAATTTAAAAATAATAACATATTAGTTTTATTATAACCGACCCCAGAAGGCGTCGGCAAGCAAAAAAAACTAGTAAATATATTAAAAAAGGTGTTCCTAAACAAGGAATGGCACGCATGCAAGGCTCTTCCTGCAGGTCTTTCTACAAAATATAATCCACATCTAATAAAAAAGATAAGAAAATGTCAGTGTATAAGATTCGATCTTGTGACTTGGGTTTATACTTATAATCATAACCGCTTAAACCAAGTTATATATGATGTTATCATTTCAAAGTAAAATATTAATTAATGAAAACTATCATTACTCATTTTACTCTAGGCATAGTCCGGACCTAAAAATCAAAATATAAAGTAGTTAGTTTATTGTTATTTTTTGAATGTGATTTTTTTTGTGCACCTCCTCTAGCCCCTAATTACATAACACAAGCATAAGATTGATACTAATTCAAATAGAGAAATCAAACCAAAGTACAGAGTTTTGACATAGAATGGGCCGGAAAAATAAAGCCACGTCATATAACGTCATAGTTTTGAGGTGGCAAAGCAGCTAGCCACTAGATTCAATTAGCAAAACGTTGTGGGTCTACTACTGCCATATTTTGAATGCTGGAAAGTCTACACGTCTAGGATTAATCCATGAAATATACTTCTATAACGTCATCCATGTTTGTAACGCTTCAAGAAGGTTGACTTATAAACATTGCAAACGTACGCTTATTTTAACCTTTTGTGGTGGATTTTATTTTGTTTTTTTGGGGATGTTGCGGTGGAATAAACTTCAATTTATAGCCTTGATATTGCTTTTCAGAAAGAAATTTTTTAAAAAAAACATTTGCTCATTAAGATGAATTTTTAAATAAACTTCTTCATAGTTCTACAAATTTTAGGTCCATTCCTTTATTTCCCAAATACTTACAAAATTGTAGCAAAATCATGCAATAGAGTATGTGAACCTCATCGAAGCCCGAAGTATGGGAGTATAGGGCCTATAGGCTATAGTAGTAGTGATGGTTAAAAAATTTGAGATAGTTGGTCCAAATTTGAAAAGTTTATTTCATCCTTTTTGTATTGTCTCACGTTAATGGTGGACAATAAAGTCCTATCTTACTTTATACCGTGGAGGTCTACAAGTTATGAATGAGATAATAGACAAACTACTATATGCGTCGCAACCGTCGATGTTTATCAACTTAGGACGGAGTCTCAAATTAAGATAAGTTATTGTCGATACTAGTTCCAACAATAATATCTTATTATTATCAAGAAGCTCCTCCTAGCCGCTACTTTTCTCTCTGCAACCTAAAGCCTCAAGCCCTCCAACTCCAATGCGCCCAAAGCGAAGCTGTTGGTGGCCGGTGACGGCGTGCGTCGCTCACCGTCGCCGCGGAGCCCTGCTCTCCCATCGTCCCCTTTCCCGTTTCCCTTCCCCGTCCCCTTTTCTCGTTCTCCTTCGTCTCCCCGTCGTCATCCCCTTCCCGCCGCTACCCGGCCACTGTGCGTGTCCTAGTTGACCTCCTTCCCCGTCTTACTCTTCTCAGTTCTTTGTTTGTTTCTAGGTTTTAGGTTCGAGTCGTACTTTCCCGTTCCACGAATCTCCCCTTCCCTTACCCTGTTTCTCCTTCGTGTCTCCCTCTTCCGTGGCTCCCTATTATTTGTCCCTCTCGTTTGTGTAGGTCGTTGGCTAGGTGCATTAGTCGTCCGGATTCCACCCCTTTGTTTCGAGTTTGTCCTTGCCCTCCCCCGAGATTCCTAGTTCCATTACTTTGTGGTTTCTAGGTCTAGGTATCCCCTCCCCGGTTCTCGATTTTCGAAGTGTTTTAGATCCTAGGTTCCCTTCCCCGGCTCCCTTGTTCTAGTTTCAAGGTGATTAGGTCTAAATCTCCCCTTCCCCGTCCCCTCGGTTTAGGATTAAGTTCGGTGTTAAGTGTCCCCTTCCTGTTCCCCTGCTAGTGTTAGTTGGTGTCGGTTGGTTAGTTTGCCAAGGAAGCATTCATCAGTCCAGTGAAGGCTACGTGCGGTTTTCTCGGTGTTGTTGCGGGTGTGGTGTTATGAGTCGGTGGATGTTTGTTTAGTTTATGTTATCTGTTTTAGCCTTAGTTTAGTTTCATCCAGAACCAATTATCCATCCGTAGAGGGTCGAGTGTTGGGTAAGATGAGATGAGGTTGGTATTTAAAATTCTGTTGTGGTTCGCTCTTCGGTTTTAGAGATTGCAAAGTTGGCTTTTAAATTCCGTAGTTGGGTGAATTACTTGTTATAATTCGCCCTAGATTCATGTGATGACTTCAGAGTCATTACAGGTTCAAAATGCATCTTGTGGAGGCTCCCCAAATTCTTGTCGCGCGCATGTTATGACCTCCACGCATTTTGAGTTTGAGTCTCATGAGACTAAACTCGTAAACCTCTACAAAAGGGTCGAAGTCACCTAAAAGACGTGACTTCTTTATTACTCAATCAGTAGAATCCTAGGAAGTTATATCCGTTCAAGGACCTTGGGATTTTGTGTCTAGCATACATTGGTAGTGCTAGATGGGATGCGGCAATCCCATTCACGAAGATCATCTTGGTTTCATCTCTCAATGTGGTTTCCTCTCATATCGAGTCTTTTTCAAGACATTCAAATTTCAACCCAATTACGCCTTCCATCGATGCGACAAGTTTCGGTTGATTTGGATTTGTAATAGTTTGTATTTGTTTCATAAAGTTCGTAAGAGCAAATGTTGACTCCTTTAGCTTTGTTTGCTTTGGTTATATGTTTCTTTGTATTAGCTTTAGGTTGTACTTTCTTTGTTAATTAATGTAAGTTTTCTCGTTGTCAATAAGAAAAATAATCATATCTTATTACTAATGGCTTATTTTTTAAAGGAAAATTTTCCTTTAAATTAGTTCAAATATGGATCTTAATTGAGAGAATATTGTTTCTTTGCTTATCAATAATTATTTTAAAGATTTCTATAATACAATTTCATATGAAATGTTTTCGAATGATACAATTAAATTAATATAGTTAGGTAACATATCCACTTTGCTTAAGCAAAACCTCCATCGAGATAATTATGACTAATGATACCTAGTGTCTGCAATATTTTATTTTTATTTTATAATTAAGTGTGCAATATGGTTAGGTGCTAGATAAATATTTGATATGAAGGGTGAAAACTTTCTCAAGAGAATGATTCCTCTTTATTTATTACTTTATATTTTAAGGATATTCCTATAGACTTATGAGATAGTCCCTCTATATTTTAAGGATATTCCTATAAAATTGTAGCAACAGATCCCGATGTAAGGAAAGAATAAAAAAGAGTGCAAGTGAATTCGTTTTGTTTATTTAGATAATAGATATAATGTGTAGTGATAGAGTATAAAATTATGTGGGTGTAACACCCCAAATTTCTCTTTCTAAAAACATATTTTAATATAAAAAGAACTCATTGAAAGCTTAGAGTTTTACTCGCTTACGTGATAACGTTAAAGGGCTTTAATACTACTAACTTAACTTTAAACTAATGCGGAGGAAATAACTAAAATAACTTATCTTTATTGATATAAACTTTATTATTCAACAATAACAATGGGAAATAAATAAAAAAAATAACAACTCCGGACTAATTATTATTCCTCACTAGCTCCCCCCATTTGAAGTATGCATCATAACAACGCCTGCAATTCCGTTCGCCAAAATAAGGTTATCACGGGGACAAAGCCATAAAACAAACGTAACAAGCGTTTTGGTACAAAAATGCGAGTACATGTATAAATGCGGGAATATTAAACCCCACTTTATTTAATAAAACATTCAAAACCTTTTAACTTTCATAAACCTTCTTTGGATACTTCTAATACTTATATAATATATTGTATATAACTTTAATAAATCCTTTTTCCTTACCTGGTACCTTTCCTAAAGTCTTGTGCCCCCTGGTTTAGTATTCCTTCTTAAATTATATCCAGAAGATTTCTACTTGTCGCGTGATTTATCCAAAATGTACGTGGGTAAAATATAATGGCAACCATTTTTGCTAATAAATAACACTGGTCCTCTCTTTATAAATACGATCGCTGAAAGATCATTTAACTAATGAAAATATTTGAAAATAATCCTCCTTAAAAAAGAATAATAATTCTTATAAAGTTAGCCATATAAAGACATAAAAATTAATAACTTGTTCATGGAACCATACATGAAGAATACTAACAAGAATAGTAATAATACTAAGAATAATGACCAATAATAATATTGAAACTCTCAATCATTGATAAAATCTAATGACAACGTAATAAATAGATGTATTACACCTTTAGTGATATTCACGCCAAGTAAAAGAATTCCTACTGAAGTAGTACACTACAAAATATGGGTGACTCATAGATAATCACTAGGTTTTAAGAATTAAAAAGGAAGATTAACTTTAGACTAAATACATGTTCTGTGTTCTTCACTTAGCATATATTCAGCATGTGCACGCAAAAACTCATCCAGGTGTATCTTTGCACGATCAAACTCATATAAAACAAAACAAATATATTAATCCGTGATAACCTAGAAACATGATACTAAGTTTTGCAAATAATATTTTAGGGATCTACATATACACGCACGTCAGAAAATAAAACTACTAATGGAGAAGAGAAAGGGTAGGCTAAGGGGAGAGAGTTTAAGCTTGAGAAAAGAGATGTATTTCTCAAATTTGGTATGGAAAATATGATGGGTGGAGGCTATTCTTTATCTTAGTTGGGTAGGTACAAATCGAAGTAGGACTGCAAGGAAACTAAAGATGGGTTTAAGAGAAAAGATAAATAATTTGAGCCAAGATCCAGTATTTTTTATGATCATCTAGCTTCAATTAGGGAATATTCCCAAGATAAATAATCTAGAAGCATATTAAACAAAGATAGAAGAAGTAAAGTTAGCCAACTTTTGCTAACTTTGGGCGTGAGTTATCCGCCGGGTTGAGTCCATCCTTTACTTAATTTCTTTTTGTAAATCTTTTATTTTTTACTTTAAAAACATTTTAAATTTTTTTTAAACAAACTACTGAATTTTAAAATTAGTAAACCCGGGCCCAAACACCTGATTGGGCTGAATTTATTTTAAACACCCCCCAAAATCTTTTATAAAGCCTATTTTAAAAGCCTTTTCGTAAATAACTAGCCTTTTTGGTAAATAAAAACCTTTTCAATAACTACACACTTCCTAAAAAATATAAATATTAACTACTAAAAATACGGGTGTCTTACGGACTATCCCCCTTAAAAGAAGTTTACGTCCTTGAAACTTAACGCAAACAAGTAAGAAATAAAGCAAGTAGTTCACATATACTATAAACTTCCCTGTGTAAAAATCCATTTGGCTCAATTAACTCATGATAAAGTCAAATTGGGTCCAAAATAACGTTCTAA
>CANSZD010001972.1:0-137500 GCA_947648045.1 Beta corolliflora
CCTTTGTTATTAAAGAAGCCCCCAACCAACACTTGAAGATAGAGATTCGATGGCGGGCTTCTCGTTCTCCCCACTTCCCTTGGGCGTCTACGTGGTGTCATGAAAACCCTCCAAAGCCACGAGCCTTGGAATCTTGTAAACACTCCACTTTCTTGCCAACGAAACCACAACTCATCGAAGGACTCATAAGGATGGAGTTCAAAAAGTTTGCAATCTTCCTCTTAAGGCCAAGGAGAAACTTAGCCGACTTTTGCTAATCATCATCCTTGCAATCACATGCTTACCAAAGCCGTTCAAACTCCTTGATGTAGCTTTCAACACTCAAGAAATCTTGTTCAAAAGAATTCAACTTCAAGAACAATTCTTGCCTATAGGTTTTAGAACAAACCTATTTTTCATCTTGGTGCGCAAATCGGACCAAGTATCAAGCTCCTCCTTCCAACTCTTCTTCGCCTATTTTGGTAAGAGTCCAACCAATCCAAGCATAATCCGTCAAACGCAATATTGCAAAGATAAAACTTTTTCTGTCATGCACCCTTTTTGTACGCAAATAAGACGTTCCATGTGCCTTTCCCACCGTCAAATACACATCCTGGACCCTTGAAACCATCAAACTCCGAGAGCTCATTAAGCGTGATGTCCTCATCTTTGCATTGTGGGGAGGGAGATCCACCTCACCATTAGCAAGAACATGCACATTATCCACCTTGGGGGAGCAACTCTTGGTGGCGTAACTCACGAGCCTCGTGCTCGTACTCACAAGTAGTGTGATGCCTGTAAGAGTCTCCGATGCAGCCATGATCTTGTCTAAATGATCATCAGAACCCATGGTGATGCACGGACAAGAAAACTAGGATCAAGAGATTGTGAGAACAGCCCCTGCGAGAAAATCTCATATCAAATGATGCATATACACCTCGTGAATATAGAAGAAATGCTCTAATGAAGAATTGAACACTAACTCTCGTTTTATGATTATAAAGATTGAATCTTTTACTTGTTTTAAAGCTTAAAGATTGTAACTTTAAAATAAACAAACAAAGGATAGGTTCTAATATTCCCTCGAGAACTAGAGGATCTCTCACCGCCTCGATTAGGAGATGCACATAGACCTCAACTTATGTGTTTGGATTTAACAAAACCCTAATCAATGCTCAAGCATTCGAAAATCATAAACTCAAAATCATATATTACTTATTATTAATGTTGAACGAAAATCATAAACTCAATTAGGCTTGATTCTCCGCCAATTAAACTCTTAAAAGCTCACTCCATTTTCTCATTAATTTTCAACATGATTTTAATAACTAACTTCCTCTATATTTATACTACTTTTCCTAAGAAACTATCTAACTTATTCCTTAAGTTAACAAATGAAGATAATATCTAAATTACCCTCCCCCCTAATATCACTCCTAATATCGGTTCTTGGCCGGACCATGTGGAGCCTCTTACATTGCTCCACCTTTGAATGACCATCAAAACCACTTAGGATATACACATTGAGAATCCTCTCATGTAGATAATCTTCGGATGAATCACTAATTGAAGTTTGTTTCATGTTCATCTAGAAACATCGAGGTGAGTTCCGAAAACTCCTCTCACATGCTCTTTTCATCTACTCGAGTAATTTCCTCTTGAAGGGTTGATTGAAAGTGAGGAGCTCCTGCTTTAGCGTTTGTTGTTGATCGATTGAGTCAAATCGTTGTACCACCATTAAAGGCGCCATGGATTCTCCAAGAAGACGCTCTAGTACCAAGTTTGCAAAGAAAGCACTATAAATTTGCAAGTAAATGCAAAGGAAAGTAAAAAGAAATTAAACTAGGGAAGAACAAAAATACGACTCGATATATAGATGTTAATTTGCTCAGTACAAACTACACACTTTAGAGAGGAGAGAGATAAGTGTGTTTCTCTTCCAAATTATTCGAATGACCTCGTTTACAAGCTTTCCTCATTTATTAACGGCCAATTTGCGTAAAACTCTTTCTACACTCCTAACTAATTTATTTTGCAAATTCCATAAGAGCCCCCTCTCCTCTATGTATGTAACTCGACTTCCTTGTATAATGGTCTCATTGATCTTTTTTCCTTGATCTTGCATATGTCAACAGGGAAATGCCTTATGTTAATTCTTGGCAATGTCCTCTACAATTGCTCTTTTAAAAAAGTTTTTCCAAAGAATTCAAGTGCTATAATAGACAATAGATACATGAAACAACATGGAAAGACCATATTAAGTTTCATATCCACAAATTCGTAGACAAACCTGTAGCTACAAGCAAATCAAATTGTTTTGATCGCGTCGTCTATGATTTCATAAGAACTTCATACCAAAAACCCACAAAGGCCTTGCAAATTCTGCTTCCATGGAATGCGAGCTTTAACCTCGTTTGTAGACTCAATCATTATCAATAAGTATACACAAAATAATGAATTCTAGCTGCTATGAACCCTTCAAAATGAGGTAGCCCTACCTAATCAATATTTACCAAAGATACAATCTACATGCATATTTCATTGAAAATAATACGATATCGATTTCTATATAACAAATAAAAACAAGACAATCGTATTGAGAGAGAAAAAGGTAGACTTTCTAGCTTTATTATGTTGTGAGATACTCACACGGCCTTTTGAAGGATAATTCCTTCATGATGGCAAACGTAAGATTGCTCATCTTCGTCCATGTAAGAGGCCAATGCTAGATTCAAGTCTTTGGAACAACTTGACCGACATAAGGCAATGCATTGCTCGCCCACTAGAGCCAATGGAGATTCTCGGTGGAAAAGGTGGCATTCGACATCTATTAAACGACACCAAGAACAAAGTCATACCATGTCCTCGAAAGAAACTAGTGATGATTGTGCTAAGGCCCGGCCCAAGAACGTCCACCACCGACTTACAAGAGAAGGAAGAAAGTAATAGATACATTCAAACGAAGTGTGGAGGCCTACCTAAGATGTTTTATTCAAGAGAAACCCAGAGACATGGGCAGCTTGGTTACCTTGGGCTGAGTATTGGTATAATACTTCCTTCCATGCCTCAACTAGTTGCACTCCTTTTGAGTTGTGTATGGTAGAGAACCCCCCCCTTCAAATTTGAAAAATGCGAGCACAACTATGAGTTCTTTGGAAGTCCAGCTCCTAGACAAGGACTTCATTCTAGATGATCAAGAAAATAGGCATAGGAGGGATGTGTAGCTCTCAAGGAGACTTGGTGTATTTGAAACTACAGCCCTATAAAAAGGCCATATGAGAAGTTGTCCCCTAGATTCTATGGCCCTTACAAGGTCCTGGCCAAGATAGGCTTTGTGGCTTACAAGTTGGAGCTTCCTTCACATGCTAAGATTCACCCTCTGTTCCATCTATCTCATTTAAAGCAAGCCGTAGGCAACCACCCTGTTTCTCCCACCATTCCAACCCAACTCTTAGTTGACATGGTTCTGGTGTGGTCTGGGGTGCTCTCTATACCCTCTACAGTGACTCAGGTACTGATTCAGTGGACAGATCAACCCATCTGTGATGCTACTTGGGAGGATGCTACCTTGATAAACCAGTTCCACATTGGGGACAAGGACTGCTCTCTATACCCCCTCTACAGAGGTACTGATTTGGTGGACAGATCTACCCATCTGTGATGCTACTTTGAAATGCATTCTGGAAATAAAGAATTCTTCCAGGATGCTACCTTGATAAACCTTGAGTTCCACATTGGGGACAAGGTAGAAGTTTGGCGGGGGGGTAATGTTAACGCCCAAGCCCAAGAACGTCCATCGTTGCTGCTGACTTACAAAAGAAGGAAGAAGGGAACAGATACATTACAACAGAAAGGAATTCAGTTATGTAATTGGGTCATTCACTTAAAAGGGAATCCACTACAAGTTAATTGGTCCTTAGCAACTGAGGTGTAAATATCTTGTATAAATACCATGAGATATGAGGTATGAGGGAAAAAGTATCAGAGTGAGTAAATGATCAGTAGGAGAGTCCTTACCTCACGAATGTAAGGAGTTGTAAGCATTGGTTATCTATCAATCTATACAATTGAGTATCCTTCCCTAATTGTTATAATTTCTTCATTTCTCTTTGTTAATTAGTGTCTGGAATTCAGATCCTTAGCATTTTGGTATCACAGCAGTTCCGATCACGGGAAGAAATGGTGGCTGGCAGGAAATACTCAAAAGATTGAGAGCTTGGAACAAGGCTTAGTAGAGCCATAATTGTGTTCTAGCAAACTCTTGCTGCTGAGATTTCGAAAAGTCTGGACAAGGAAGCGGAGAAGCTCGGTGGAGAGTTCAACACCCTTTCTCAGCGATTAGAAGGGAGGATTTCGAGAGCTCGAACTGACCATAATACCGTGATCGGAGACCAACAGCGGAGACGAGAGGTTTCAGAGATTCGAGTAGCACTCAAATCTTTGAAAACGAGAGACGAGGGAGATATCGCGCATTTGGGAAGGGGGGAATGGACCCTAGCGAAGTGAGAACTCAAAAAGGAGGAATGGGCACGATGATAACGAAGGAACGAGGTACGGTGCTGGTTATCATGGTGGAGAGAGGTGGAAAGCTAAGAAGTTGGATCTTCCAATTTTCAGTGGATCTAACCCAGACGGGTGGACTATAAGGGCAGAGAGATTGACTGAGGAGGAGCGTGTGGAGGCAGTGGTAGTGTCCTTAGACGGGGATGCTCTCCTTTTGTACCAGTAGGAGCATAAGCAGTGACCAATCCGGCGTTGGGAGGAGATGAAGGGCATTCTCTTGCGATAATGTCCGTCCAGTGTTGACGGTTCACTCCATGAGCAGTGGCTAGGCCACCGTCAATGGGGTGGGGTGGACGACTACCAACAAGGGTTCATAGAGCTAATTGCTCCTATGGAGGGGATCCCTCGAGAGGTAGCTAAGAGCCAATTTATTGTTGGGCTCAAGGAGAGTATACTCGACTCACGGTGATTGGGCCTCGGAATCTGGACCATGCTATGGAATTGGCCATAAAAATTGAACAAAAGTAAAAGACATCTCAATGGGGTGGGGTGGCCGACTACCAACAAGGGTTCATAGAGCTCATTGCTCCTTTGGAGGGGATCCCTCAAGAGGTAGCTAAGAGCTAATTTATTGTTGGGCTAAGGAGAGTATACTCGACTCACGGTAATTGGGCCTCGGAATCTGGACCATGCTATGGAATTGGCCCTAAAAATTGAACAAAAGTAAAAGACATCTCAAAAGAGGCCCACTTCCTACCAACGAGCTTATGGGCTCTCCAACTCCTATGGCCCACCACCATTCAAAGTTCCAAACACTCCCAAACATCCCCCTCCATAGCCTCAAACACATACTCCACAAACTTGACCAAACACAACCCGAATACCCAACTCTTTCCATAGCCCGACCCATAGGAGAACTCATGAGATTAAGTGAGAAGGAATTACAATCTTAGTTTTAAAAGGAGTAAGGCGCACCGAGGCGCAAAGCGCAAAGCGGAGGGAGGCGCAAGGTGAAGGTGCACGCATCTCGTAGTCGAGGCGCCCTTCGGTGCCAAAATCCTTAATAATCAATCATAAAACAAATTATATACTCAAAAGAATATGACAATTATAAAATACATAAGCTATTGCAATTTTAAAAAACATAAGTTGTTGTCCATACTATAGATTCGCTATTTAAATTTTATGATTGTCTATTTATGATATAAAAATTAAAAGAATTAAAAACTTGTTAAAAAAAAAAAACCTTGGCCCTAAGCTAAGTAGCGTTGATTTCAAAAAAAAGAAAGTAGAACTTCCTTTTAAAAAATAAATACTAAAATAAAGAATAAAGTCACATGACTTGACAACCTCAGTCATAAAGGGCAAAAAAAACAAAGAAAAAGGTTTGGAGAAAGCCCGAAAGCCTCGACAGTTCCACCATCAAGAATGAGAAAAGCTTTTAAAGAAGAAGAAAAGAAGAAAGATCGAAGAACAGAAGAAAGAGAAGATCGAGAAGAGAGAGATAAGAGAAGATGAAGAGAGAGGAGGACTGACCTCGATATCCACCAGAGATAAGGCACCGGGACTCACGGAGGTGGCTCGCCGGCATTCTCAGTCACTTCCGGCGAGTCGGCGACCATCATTATTTCAGTTTATGAATTAGTGTTTTCCTCACAAATTAGGGTTTTTTTAGGGTTCAATTTGATTAAATATCATGCAATTAACAAAGGGCTTTTGCTCGAATTGAATAAAATAAAGCAAAGGTAAGTTAAAATTTGAAGAAATTTTGCTTTTTCCAAAATTTTACACTCATATCTAATCTTTCCCTCCATCTCCTGCGCCTCTCTACCAAAAGCGGCCGCCTTGCGCCCCGCCAAAGGCGTATCAAGGGGCGCGCCTCTTAGCGCCTGTTGTAGATCGCTTCGCCTCACTCTTGGGTGCGTTTCGGCCGTCGCTTGGATCCGCCTAGCGCCTTGGGCGCGCTTTTTTAAAACTATGATTACAATATAATAGAGAGAAGGGGATTTGCTTCAAATTTGATTATAAAATGGTCGATTGGCCATAGATGTAGGAGGAAGGAGCTTAGTGTCCTACTCTCTCAAGATAATGAAGGAGATTGTAACAGCTTGATTACACCCCTTACTGAATCACCAACCCATCTCCTACCTGACCCCCTTAGCCCAAGAATTTCATTAAATTCTATTATGGGAATTTCAAGCCCCAAAACCCTCAAATTAGAAGGCACCATTCAAGGGGAGAAGGTGATCATTACGATTGATCCTGGAGCCACCCACAATTTCATTTCCATGGAAACCATCTAAACGGTTAGCAATACCCATTCAACCCCCCAAAACCTTTGGGGTTTCACTAGGGACTAGAGTTGATGTCGAGGGTGAGGGAGAGTGCATAGGAGAAATAGTGTTGCCCCTTCCCATTGGGAAATTCCGACCTCATACTTGGAATTCAATGGCTGGAGAAATTGGGAACAATGACTACAAAGCAAGGTGGCCAAACTGTGACACTTAGAGGCAATGAATATCCCTCAAAGCTATGCTCCGCACTATGAGGAAGAAGAGAAGGTATATGGTGGAGTTTAATCAAATGCAGTAGGTTGGGGAGACCAGCCATGACCAGTGTCCCACAGCTTGGCAGGCTTTCCTTTAGCATGAAACAGGTATTTCACATGCCCACTGGCTTACCTCCCCTAAGAAACCATGAGCATGCCATTACCTTTAAGAATGGTACTGACCCAGTAAATGTCAAGCCATATAAATATCCACAAACTCAAAAAGATGAAATCCAGAGTTTAATTAGAGACATGTTGTTGGCTAGCATTATTCAACCCATTTCAAAGTGCTTACTCCCGGCCTTGTGTGAAAAAGAAGGATAGCTTATGGCACCTTTGTGTAGACTATAGAGCCCTTAATAAGGTCACACTCCCACATAAATATCCTATTCCAGTCATAAATGGACTCCTTGATGAGCTACATGGAGCTAAGATTTTTTCTAAGCTAGACCTTAAATCTGGTTACCACCAGATTAGAATGAAACTTGAAGACATCCCAAAAACAACATTTCGCACCCATGAAGGACATTATGAGTTTTTGGTGATGCCCTTTGGTTTGACAAATGCACCAGCAACCTTTCAAACTCTCATGAATTAGGTCTTTATTTGATGATATTTTGATTTTCAGTGCTACTATGGAGTTACATGTGGAACATATGAGCCAGTGTCGATTTGGGACTGTAGGCTGCTCATCAACTCTATGCTAATAAGAAAAAGTGTGAATTTGGACAAAAGTCCTTGGCTTATTTAGGCCATATCATTTTAGCTCGAGGGGTTTCCATGGACCAAACCAAAAACCAAGCAATCTTGGACTGGCAGGATAGAGATAAGGGGATTTTTGGGTTTGACCGAATACTACAAAAAATTTGTGAAAGGGTATGCCAACATAGCCCACCCCTTAACCCAACAACTCAAAAAAGATAACTTTAGATGGACCCCTGCAGCCATTACAGCCTTTCAACACCTCAAAACAGCCCTCCCACTGCTCCCATTTTAGCATGCCTAACTTTAACCTTCCATTTATGATTGAAATTGATGCTTGTGGGTATGGCTTGGGGGAAGTTCTATTGCAAAATGGCCATCCCATTGCTTATTTTAGCAAGACTCTAGACCTTTTGGGTAGGCATTTCACCTCATTCAGACCAACAGAGTTTGAAACATCTCCTCGAGGGAGATTGGGAAACAATACCAAAAATAGGTAGGAAAAATTGGGTTATGATTTTACTATACAATACAAACCTCGACCCAGCAACAAACTTGAGGCGAGCACTTTACTCACCTCCCATGAACCTAAATGTACTGACTTAGGCTGAAATTCAGCAAGAACCTTGGATCAAGCAACTCAAAGAGGTTTTCACTGGCACAACCACCTTGCCAGGTTTTATTATGGACCAAGATATGCTCAAGTTTAAAGGGAGGTTTGTCCTTCCCAAGGGGGCCTTTATCATCATCACTTTTCTACATGAATATCATAACTTACTGGGGACATTCAGGGGTCTACAAGACTCATCAAAGACCGGCTTCAGAATGATTTTGGAGAAACATGTTCAGTCTCACCTTGCCAGCAGCACAAGACTTTTAGCTAACCTTTGGGAATGGACTGCATCTCGGTGGTCGTGGACACGTTAACTAAATATGGTCATTTCATTGCATTGAAACACCCTTCCCTAATTGTTTTTTGGCAAGAGCTTTAGAGGTTGCAGGGCACTAAGCTGTACAGGAGCACTTCTTATCATCCACAATCTGATGGCCAAAATGAGGTTATCAACAAAAGCGTAGAGGCCTACCAAAGGTGTTCTATTCAAGGGAAACCAAAGACATGCGCAGTTTGTTTACCTTCGGCAGAATATTGGTATAATACTTCCTTCCATGCCTTAACCAGTTGCACTCCTGTGTAGGTAGAGACTCCCCTCCCCTCTTCAAATTTGAAAAAGGGAGCACAACTGTGAGTTCCTCGAAAGACCAGCTCCTAAACACGGACTTCATTCTAGATGAGTTGAAATTTTGCCTACTAGAAGTCGAGCACAGTATGAGACTGCAAGAAAATAAGCATAGGAGGGATGTGCAACTCTTTCGAGGAGACTTGGTGTATTTGAAACTACGACCCTATAGGGAGTAGTCCTTAGCAAAAAGGCCATATGACAAGTTGTCCCCTAGATTATATGGCCCTTACAAGGTCCTGGCCAAGATAGGCATTGTGGCTTACAAGTTGGAGCTTCCCTCACATGTTAAGATTCACCGTGTGTTCTATGTATCCCAGTTAAAGCAAGCCATAGGCAACCACCCTGTTTCTCTCCATAACCCCTCTACACTGACTGAGGTACTCATTCAGTGGAAGATCTACCCATCTGTGATGCTACTTGGGAGGATGCTACCTTGATAAACCTTAGAGTTCCACCTTGGGAACAAGGTGAAAGTTTGGCTCGAGGGTAACGCAAACGCCGAGGCCCAAGAACGTCCACTACTGCTCTTAAAGAGAAGGAAGAAGGGAACGGATACATTGCAATTTATCCTAGCTCGGGGTAATTGGGTCATTCACTCAAAAGGGAATCTACTCTAACAAGTTAATTAGTCCTTAGCCACTAAGCTGTAAATATCTTGTATAAATACCCATGGGGTATGAGGGAAAAAGTATCCAGAAATTGAGTGAGTAAATGATCACTCGGAGAGTCCTTACCTCTCGAATGTAAGGAGTTGTAAGCATTGGTTATCTATCAATATATACAACTGACTATCCTTCCCTAATTGTTATAATTTCTTCATTTCTCTCTGTTACTTAAGTGTCCGGAATTCGATCCTTAGCGGATTGCTATGAATGCCGACATCGAGGACATGTAAAAGAAGGCCTTTGCCGATTCCTATCAACAAGGTAAACCTAATTGAAAGGCCGCTAGACGAGAGCTCAAGGGTCAACCCTTACACAACAATTGATAAAATGAGTTAAGCTAAAACATAGGACAAGCCGAGCTAATCGATGGCTAAAGAATCCTGTCTAATCAGTAAGTAATAAGACACTTTAATAAGACATCAAAACTGGTGTCAGCGTAAATAGAAGGTCTAGACCAATCACCACCAGGCCTTCAGGCTATCAAGTATAATTCCATGCACAAAAACAAGAAAGTTATGTGTCTCTCCAATCACAATCCGTTATTTAAATTCCGGGAAATTCAACAATCGTAAATGAAGTGTTGATGTTGGAAAAGTATTTACTAAAAATTTTGCTAATTGAGTGCCAGATTGCCAAAAGCACCAGCTTTCACATTCCAGCTTATCCAATTTACTAAAAAGAGGTTTAAATTCAACATTGGCAAAAAATTTAATATAAATGAAAATTATCTATCAATAGTTAGTTATGCAAATAAATTTTCTACTGCATAGATAGCAAATAATAAAACGTTAAAGAAAGATATCACGTCTATATGTCATTATAGCTCAACTGAGTAAGGTCTTTAATCCTCTAATTATTGTCAAAATCATATGTTTTACTTTCCAATTAGCATTACATATTTCAATATTACTGAACTAAAATAATACTGGTAAAGATTCTAAGGATTTTTCTAGTGGAATTTTGTCCATCAGTTATATGATGAATATCCAGCAAAGAACCCACCTAGACCTCCGGTTCTAGTTACTTATCCCACAAGGGGAAGGAAAGGACACGGGATCAATAGAATCTGTTATGGTAAGCATATTCTAGAATGAGATAGTTACAAAAAGTGTTGAGTCAGCAATGAGAAATGGGAATCTGTAATAAATAGGGCAGCAAGTAGAGAGAAGATTTCATCAAGAATTTTGTAGTAAGAAGTAGCCATTGGGAGAGAACCTCAGAACTCGTAAAAGATAAAGGATTGTAAATGGTAAAATTACACTGATTTATATATATAATACAACCACTACCATTAGCCCTGATTTCCATGTTTGCTTTTAACTACTCTTAATTGTTGCTACAGATCCTTCCTAGCATATTCACTATTCCCAATATTTGATTAAAAAGATGGGAGAGGGGGAGAAATAAAACCATCATCAACTCATTTATTTGACCCAAACTGTGAGCAATTCCCAATCCATACTCAAACTACACCCAAATCATATTGACTGAACTTGAATCTGCCCGGACTGAAATGTTTGACATAGTGCTATTGATAGATATCCAATCTGAATTTAGTTTATAGTATCTAGACTTTATCTTTTGGTTCCTCTTGTCTCCCACCCATTCATTTTGTACATCATATTCACCCAAACCCCACCATGCCTCAACATCATGAGAGTGACAGCCTCAAGACATGAGCTTGTACATCATATCACCCAAAACCTACTCTGCCTGGTTGTGTTAAAAGCATTAGTTAGTTGTTTCCAGACATGCTTTCATTATGTGCCCTAATAGTAGCTTCACCTACAAGATATCAATATAATTTCCCTCACACTTGCATTTTAAATCTCCCCACTCGAATGCTTAAGATGCTTTCAACCTCATCATTTGTAGGTACTTTTGTTATTCCCGAATTTCAGATATCATGTCACTTTGTTCTCCAAGGGTCAATCATTGTATATATTCATCTGTACACAGGAAATATCTTACCCTACATCCAGAAAAGCAAAAAAATTTGGCAAGTTCTTTAAGCATATCTTACGTATAACAGACTTTTGATACTGACAGAAGATAGATCCATCTGTACTTACTTCTGCTCTTTTATCTTCAGTACAATTATCCTAGTATCCAGTAAGCACATGGGAAGGAGATTATAACAAGCTTCTCAACTTATAATTGCGAGACATCTCTATTACAAACTAAAAAGCCTTACCCACTTATACAGATTCCAGAACCCGTTTTTCCTGTCAGTAACGAAAAGTAGATCACCTGTGAATATCAATAAACAGTATTAACATTTAGGACAAAAAATTAACAAGTTTCCAGAGAGTTAAATACTTACTCCAATGGCAGCAAGTGAAAAGTAAGATGATTATGGCTCTAACTGACACAAGCGCAAGCCTAGCCAAGCCTGAGCTTAATAAGTCTCAGCTTGGCTTTTTTTATATTATCGTTTCAATTACTTTCAGTTTATTAGGTAATGATTATTTTAGAAAAGAAACTTAATTGGTCTTACAGTTATTTAACACAAGCAGATCAGAAAAGTAGAAAGGGGAAATTTCCCAAGGTAACATAATAATATGATTTGCTGTTATTATGATTTTATTGTGCCAATCCCATACATTAACAGCAAGCAAGAATGTGATTTGTTGCAAAACGAAGACGTTATGGAAGGTCGCATGTGGCCTACTATATAGAAAATATTATATAGGATGACCTAGAAATCCAGCGATTACGGTACATAATTATCACATCTCTGCCCATTGAAAAAAATATTTCACCCCCAAAATAATAATGCAACAGCAAAGCGGGAACTTGTCCCTTTTTCTCTAAAATCTGAACTCAAAATTTTAATAAACAACTCAGATTTTGTGGTAATACATATTATAGCTCAATCCTGCAAAAGTAAGAAAAATTGAAATTCATATAAATAGCGCAAGATCGCATACAATACAACCCAAAAAGGGATGGTATTAATAAGAAAATTGTAATCAATCCAGACCCTCCACCTATGCTCATGTACACAAGCGGCAAGAAGGGCAAATCAGTCCAGAACCAAGGATGACAGAGGTAAATCAGTAAATCAATCTTGTTTAACAGAAATTCAGTGAATATAATAATTAAGTGAATGTAATAATTACAGACAGGTTGTTTCATAAGTTGTTAGAGAAAAGGGAATATTGGATAGTCGGAGAAAAACAGCAGTTGGGAAGGGCTGAGTGGAAGAAGGGTATCCAGAAATATAATAATCATTTAGTTATTTTGTTCCTCGGAGAGTCTGAGCCTCTCGAAAGCTCAGTGGTGACTATAAATCCTGGCTTGCTTGTATCTTGCTTGTATTTGCTGCTATGGTTGATTGCTTGAGCAGGATCATCACACTTGGTGTCAGAGCAGCACATTCTGGCGTGAGTAATGGCACCCCCAATGTTAACAACACAAAGGCTCGAAAGCATAGAAGGGCAGGTAGCAAACTTTGCTGCAAAACTCCATCGCTGAGCAGATCAAATCATCAGTGAGCTCGGCTATGGAAGCTGTCAAGCTTGGGGAGGATTGATCGGACCCGAGAAATATTGACCAGACGATCTAGGTCATCCGGCTAGATCAGGCACTACATGAAAATAGGTTTTGGGCGACGGATTTGAAACCCAAGGGCAACAAAATTGTATTTCGTGGCCCATAGCTAAAAACAAGGGCGACGAGTTGAATTTGTTGCCCTAGTGTACATTATAGGGCGACTAATTTTTTTGTTGTTGCCCAAAATCATATTTGGGCGACGATTTAAGTTTGGGTTGCCCATTAGCTTAATTAGGCGACAAAAATATGTATTTCGTTGCCCTTGTTTAATGAATGGCCCAATTCAAATCTTTGGTTCGTTGCCCATACCCAAAAGAAAATATGGGGAAAAAAACCCGCTCCAAAAATTTCCCACTAAATCACGTATGTTTCTCCTCCTCTCACAGACTCACACCCTCACTTCAACTGCTCATCCTCAACTCACACTCTCGACGTTTCTCAGTCCGGAACCGGTGACGTTTCTCCAAAAATTGAATCTTTCTCTTTTCCCGGTGAATTGGTGGCGATTCCGACGACAACTTCAACGTTTCTCAGGTGACGAGTTTAATTATGATGGCCAATTGCGTTTCTCATGAATCACGCTGCGATAATTGACGTATCTCATTTTGTTTCTCAGGTTTCTCGAAATTCTCAACCACCTTACGTTGCTCAGCATCTCGACGTTTCTCAGGTGATGTTTCTTTGGTGATAAGTTTAATTATGATTGAAAATTTGGTTGATGGTCAATTCTTACCCTCTTTTGCTCTGCCCTAACTTGTTAAAATTACTTAGATCAGTGGGTGGCTGCCGGAGATCAGTGGTGAGGCTAGTGCTTATTAAAGTTTAAGTGTAAGTGGTTTAATGTGTTCGACGAGGGAAAAGGGATTAAAAAGGGTAATTTAGGAGCAGTGCTTATTAAAGTTACTCAGAGGTTAAAAACCAATGAGTCATTTGCATTAGCTTCTCAAATTGAGCAAGTCTTCTATGTACCATGTCATAATGAGCCTCAATGGAGATTTGTTATTAAGGCAAATCCAAGGAACTTTTTTGATTTCCCTAATGACGAAGAAACTGAAGAAATTGAATCATTATGGGAACAAGTGCCACCATCTGTAACCAATTACGAAGATGTTCAAGATGAGGATATTCCAATAGTGAGAAATGATGTTGAATATAACTTGGTTGAAGCTCATATCGAAGAAGATATGTTGAATGAAGTGGATAATGAACATGAGGAGGATGAAGATGATGAAGAGATCGAAGAAAGTGAGGATGATTTTTCGGATACGGAAGATGAACCTACCTTGCATGATTTTTACAATTCTTTTGAAGACGAGGGGTCTCAAAGTGATAGTTCTAGTAATGAATCTACTAGCAATTGAGTAATGGTATATTTTATCGAGAAACACTCTAAAAATTATGTTTTAACCTTTAATTTTAAATTTTTTAAGTAACCTTTAAGTTTACTTTATTATTACCAATTTACTATTTTGATAACAGCAAATTTTTTTCTTGTTTTACAGTGTTTGAAGAGTTGCGATAGTAAGAGTTACGTCAATTCTAGGAGGAGGCAGATTCTGGAATTATATTAAAACTATATTTCTTTTTGTTTAATTTACATTTTAGCAAATATCGAGCTACCATATTTTTTTTTACCATTTGTGCTTTTTTCCGAGTGACTATTTTTGTTTGTCTGAGACATAAAAATACTGGCAGTTGATTGCAGATTATAGTTCAGAGTTTGGAGAATTTATGTTTTTGTGTTTATTTGTTTGAACTATAAGAAAAGATATAACTTGGATTTGTGTACTGCTTGTACTTTGATATCTATATGTAATTCTATTATTATATTTCAATAATAATACTTCAAATTGGTAAGCATTTGTTCATCTCCTTTCTCTTACAAATGTGTTATGTTATATATCTTCTCTATCTTTTCATCTAAAGTCAACTAACTTTTTTTTTTTTTAGGAAAATGTCAATCGTCCCAACATCATCCGAACAAAATCAACCTAATGATGAACCACCAAAGCTTACTTACCGTGAGCAACGAAGACTTGATCAAGATGAGCTTCGACAAAAATTTCCTGATCGTAAGAGGCGTGGGCCTACTAGGGGCATTAAATATTACACTAAAAGGCCAAGAAATTCGAAGAAAAAGTCACGGTCAGTTTCTTGGATGAGGTTCGACGTGTGATCGGTGAAAAGGCAGATGAATTTCTATGTGATTGTAGCAAGTGGGTAAAGGAGTTTTGTCCCCTAAATACTAAGTATGTCTATGTTTTACTCTATTTTATTATTTATAGTGTTTCTTATGCGTAAAACACATCTCTAAGCTCTGTAATGAATGAAATTCTTTGATAGGAATTGGGCTAAAATGGACCCAGATAAGAAGCAAAGGTTATATGACAAGATCTTGGTAAGTCATTGATGAATTATGTACACTTCTAACAAGATTCCTCTCGTAACATAGAATGATGCTTCTTTGGAATTTTATTGGCTTATCATTTATGGTGTTAGGGAAAGTATAATTTACTGAAAAGGTTGGTGGAGAGGATATTGTTGACGCATTGAGCTTTCAATGTTCATCTTTATATAGACATTGGAGATTTAGGGCTGAAGGAAATATTCTATGAGGCTACACAAAGTCACAAGCAAGACGCGGACCCTTGACTATTGATGAAGACCAATGGGATTGGTTGATTGACAATCATTGGATCGTCCGAAAAACAAGAGGTTAATTCCTTTCTCATGTTATCCGTTTACTTATTAAATTTGCTATACTGATTACATCCATAACATGTGAGACCTTAAAAACCGTTGGTTTGACGCGTTCCCCCTTTTCAAAACAATTTACGAGATTTGTGTAATAAGTTGTGTGTTTGATACATGGACATTTGCTACTGGTGTGTTGTAAGTTCTGCATAGTTGTAGGTTTTTTTTAGCCTTTTGCTCGTTTAGTAGTGTTCTGAAGCTTAATATGGAGAACCTATGATGCAGGGCGTTTTGGGTGACAATTGCCATGTCGCATTATCTTTGAGTGCTTATTATCTGTTGGTATTTTAACATCTTCGGTGCCAATATATTCAATATGGTTTTGGAGTTCGTAAAATAGATAACGCAAGTATTATTTGCTGCATTGTTTGTAGTTATCAACTATTGGCATTTTTCACACTTGTGTTTTCATGTACAACTTAAATGTAATTATTATCCCTGTGCACTTGTAGCGTATTAGCAAAATTAATACGGAGAACAAGCTAAAGCCGAGAAAACACCGCCCAATGGTTCAAGATCTACAGCAAGAATAATGTATGACATGGTCGGTAATTTTCGTTGTGTAATTTTCGCTTTCTTTATTATATGATGCACCATATGTTTCTTTTGGTATATATGTAATCATTTGTTATATTATATGTAGATGAATGAGCCACCCGTTGTTCCGACACAAAATCTTGAAGGATCATCCGAACCCGGAGAAGTGGAGCAAGAACCCATCTATGTTAGATTATTTGAGAAGACCAAAAAGTAAGGTTATTCAACTGTTTTTTTGTGTTAGTTTTCTGCATTGAGTAACATTGCTGCCACCAACGGTTGACCAACCCCTGCAGACCCCCCTTGCTGCCACACCCCCTGCAGACCCCCCTTGCTGAAACCTCCTGCAGGCCCCCTGCACTGCCCCGCGCACTCCCCCCTGCAGACACCCCCCTGCTGCCCCCCTTACTGCCACCAACCCCTGCAGACCCCCCATGATGCCCCCTGCTGCCACACCCCCTGCAGATCCCCCTTGCTGCACCCCCTTGCCGCACCCCCTGCACTGCCCCCGCGCACTCCCCCTGCAGACACCCCCTGCTGTCCCCCCTTGCTGTCCCCCCTTGCTGTCCCCCCTTCCCCTGCAGACCCCCCTGCTGCCATGTTATGGGAAGCTAATTCTAAAAAATTGCAAATTTCATGTGCTAGGCATAAAAATAAGGATGGGACTACTTGCTGGGAACCGATTGCTGAAAAAAATTATGAAGAACTCAAAAAACTTCATGAAACTCAGATTCAGGAGCATGGTGAGGATACACTCAATGTCAAAGATGCTTACATTAAAGCTTTAAAACGTAAATCTGGGTATGTGAGAGGACTTGGTCCTGGAGCTCGACCACCAAAAAAAGGTAGAACTGGAGAGAACAATGAACGATTGTCTACCCAAGTTGACACTCTTGCTGCATCAAACGAGGAACTTAGAGTATCAAATGAACAGCTTAAAGCATCGAATGAAGAGCTTAAAGCATCTAATGAAGAGTTCAAGGCGAGAAAATCTTCCTTCTCTTAGCCAACACCGAACATTCCCTGTTCTGGCCTGCGCTGCACAAACTTGATCATCTCCAACTTGTGTGACCTCCTCTAGTAGTTGCAACGCAATGCGAAAGTGAACCAGATGTAACTTCACCATCTAGTTTAACAGCAGAGGGGGGTCTGCAGGGGGTGTGGCAGCAGGGGGTCTGCAGGGGGTGTGGCAGCAGGGGGGTCTGCAGGGGGTGTGGCAGCAGGGGGTCTGCAGGTGGTGTGGCACCAGGGGGGCAGCAAGGAGGGTCTGCATGGGTTGGTGGCAGAAAGGGGGGGCAGCAGGGGGGTCCAGAAAGGTGAGGATTGGTTAGGTATTTGCTTTGAGTAAGTGTTAGAATTTAGACATCTTCTGTTGATTTTGTGAGCCCAATATAGTGTGTTACTATTGACTATTTGTAACTCGAGGAAAGTCTATTTTTTGACGACAATTCCAGTACATACGCACCTTAGTCATACCATTTACTTCTATTTTAGGTTTCATTATACCATATACCTATATTTTATATGTCATTATACCATTTTGGCTCCTTTCCTTGAACCATCTGCTTTCATTTCTTTTGGATGATTCTTTTGGTTATCATGTTGTTTTGACCTTTAAAATATGGTGGTTATGAATGATTTTGGACCTGCATTTCTTTTGGATGATTCTACTTGAAGTTTCGTTGCGATTGTAGTTAATACTTGTTATATTGGTGCACCTATAAATATTTTTTTTCGGGAGAAAGAGTAAAAAGATCATTAATCCCCCCCCCAAATTTTTCATCACATGGGTATCTAATTATAACGTTTTTGATTTTATCAGGAACAATGGGTCGTGATTATTTTCTGAAATTAGCAGAGGAAAGCTATGATAAGGCTTGGATTATGTGAATTGCTTCGTAGATTATGGGTACTGCTTATTAGTTTTTTTAGATTTACTTTGAATTATTCAAGTTACATCGGATGTCAAATTTGAAGATTATTTTGCTGTACTCCGATTATATACAATTTGCTATTCCACGAATACTTCTTCTATTATTGTCATACTTTTGTTTTTTATATGTTCATATATGTATATGAACAGGGAAAAGGCTTATAGATTACACGATAACAATAATTCGTAGTCCATACCAATTTGGGCAATAAAATAGGGATCGCACATTGTCATTTCAATTTAGAACGAGATTGAAAATTATGTACAACAATTCGTAGCCTAAAGTATTTTGGGCGACGAAACTGGTGTTGCCCAAGACATCATGCATGTAAGCCTACAAGACATAATGGGCGACAAAAAAGAGTATTGGTTGCACAAAGTTCAGTAATATTGGCGACGAAAGTTAAGGTGTTGTTGCCCAAAGTCAGTGAAATATGGGCAACGATTAAAGAAACTCGTTGCCCAACTATCCCCATAAATGTGCAACGGACACGAGGCTCGTAGCACAAAAGACCATCATGGGCAACGCATATAACTCGACGCCCAAGATGTGGTTTGTGCGACGATTACAAATTTCGACGCCCTAAATACAATGGGCGTTGAGCCTAAAGCGACGAAATGGGGGCGTGAAAATGTCGTCGCCCAAACTTTTGTGCAACAAAATTGTCCCATTGGGCAACGAAAATATTCGTTGCCCAAAACCTATTTTATTGTAGCGAGGTTAAATTCCAAGAAGAGATGAGTGCGACCCTAGAAGCTCTCCAATCTCAACACAACCCTAGCGTTGAACAATTGGAGATTGGTGTTAATCACGGTGTAGGAAAGAAGGGGGTGAAGGTGAACAGAGGAGGAAGATTAGGAGTTAGATTGGAGCATGTATCGAGGAATCATGATTGTATTTATATTGTCGTTTGGTGGTGGGCCTCGCGAAGGATAGGGTTCGGTGGAGGAAGGTACAATGGATGTGGGGAAAATTGGCGGTATAGAAAGCGAGATGCCGATTTTCAAAGGGAATGACACGATGGATGGATCTTAAGGGCGGAGCGCTATTTCATTTTTAATAGGTTGAGTGAGAATGAGAAATTGGAGGCGGCGGCGGTGTCCATGGATGGTGACAATGGGAGAAAAACGATACCCTGATTCGTTTGTGGGCGACTTGAAGGCTTGTTCATTTTCCGCCAATTTTGGCCCACCCACACGGACACCGCCGGAACGTTCTACGAGCAGTGGTTACCAACCGACCAGACGGCGTCGACGGCGGAGTATTTGCGGAATTTATCAAGATGGCAGCTCCTCTTGATGGGATCCCTGAAAAGATACTCATGGGGAAATTTGTTAATGGGTTGAATGAGGATCTAAAAAGGCGAGAATTAAGGGTAATCAACCCGATAGTCTCGAGCACGCCTTGGAGATGGTGGGTTGGTTGGAGGAACGTAAAAGAGTTTGTGGATCCAAAAGGCCCAATTCAACATATACAAAATGCGGGTCAATCACTTCATATAACGAGGCCTAAATACGACTACTAACGGCTATGGGGTCCATTCCACTCCCGAGTCACGGGGATCGATTTCTTCACCCGGATTCGTTGGTGGCACCAAGTAGATATTTCGGGGAAGTTCGACGGTTGTTGGAGAAAGAATTGCAGGAGCTACGCGCGAAAGGTTTATGTTTCAAATGAGACGAAAGTGGGCGGCGGTGTACCATTGCCAGAGAAAAGAGTTAAGCGTTCTTTTCATGGATGGAGAAGAAGAGTATGAACCTGATCTAGAGTTTGGTGGCGGCGAACCTTCGATCTCACCCACCGAAGAGACTTCAACTAAGGTATCCCCGGATTCTGTTATTGGTTTAACTAGCCCTAAAGCTATGAAACTTGTGGGTCAATTGGAGAAAGTAAGGTGGTGGGGATGATTGACCTAGGGGCCACTCATAATTTTGTGTCTTTAGAGAAGGTGCAAGAATTGGGGATACCGGTGACTCGGTCAAGTGGATTCGAGGTTTCCTTGGGTAATGAAGCTGTCAAGGGTACAGGTGTTTGTGAGCAGGTAGCCAGGTAGTGTGCTCGAATTAGAGGGAGGAGTCACGGTGGTGGAAGATTTTCTTCCTTTGGGGAAGAGAAACTTGGACATTATTTTATGGGTACAGTGGCTGGATGAATTATGGTTGGTTGTGACGAATTGGAAGACCCAAGAAATGCAATTTGAAGTGAATGGGAGTAGTAAAATTGGTGGGAGATTCTACGTTGGCTCGTTCTCATATTTCATTAAAGGCCATGTTTCGAACAATTAGGAAGGAGGGGGAGGTCTATGGTTAGAGTTGAACCAAATGGAAGAGAAAGAGGCAGTAACAAGTCATGGTGTAGTGGTGCTGGAATTTTTGCAGGAAGTTTTGGAGCTTTTTTTCGGGTGTTTTGAAGCTCCGGTTGGATTACCTCCCTACGGTGGCCACGAGCACTCTATCACACTCAAGGAGGGCAACAACCCCGTGAGTATACGTCCCTACCACTACCCTCAGTTTCAAAAGACGAGATTGAGCGTCTTATCAAAGAGATACTGGTTGCAAGATAATTATGCCCTCTACTAGCCTATTTTCGAGTCCGGTCTTGTTAGTGAAGAAAAAAGACGGATCATGGCGGTTTTGTTACATCGAGAAAATTTGCATTAATTAAAACACGACATACAAACTAAGGCTAACAAACAAAAACATAGGAACACTAAACGAGCATTACTTGCTCTTACAAACCAAACTAAGAGAAAACAAATAACACGATAGCGGTTTTGTGTGGATTACGGAGCTCTTAATAAAAAGACCGTCGCCAATAAGTACCCCAATCCGGTGATAGACGAGCTATTAGATGAACTTCATGGAGCCATGTACTTCTCTAAACTTGATCTTAAGGCGGGATACCATCAAATTCTTGTTCGCCTAGGAAAATACTCATAAAACGGCATTCGAACTCATGAAGGGCGCTATGAGTTTTTGGTGCCCCAACAAGGTTTCAATCTTTGATGAATGAGGTTTTTCTGATCGTACTTCAAGAGGTTCGTATTTTGGTCTTCTTTTATGATATCCTCGTTTACAGTAAAATGGAGGAACATGTTCGACATTTGAAGGTGGTCCTACATACCTTATCGGATCATGGTTTCTTTGTAAACATGAAGAAATGTGAGTTTGGACAGCAGAGGGTTGCATACTTGGGGCATGTAATATCTAGTGAAGGGGTGGCAATGGACCATGACAAAGTCCATGCTATGCTTGAGTGGCCTATTCCAAAAAAATCACAAAGAGTTAAGTGGGTTTCTGGGATTAAGTGGGTATTATCGCAAATTCATTAAGCATTATTCCCAAATTACTCAACCATTGACACATCAGCTCAAAAAGGACTCGTTTGGCTGGACTACAGAGACAACGGAAGCATTTAGAAGTCTCAAACAAGCTATGACCGGTCCACGTGTTGTGGCCATGCCTGTGGTGGAGACCGATGCTTCGGGCTACAGGTTGGAGCAGTTTTAATGAAGGAGGCTAGGCCCATTGCGTTTTATAGCAAATTACTTGGCCCACGAGCTCAATTAAAGTCTGTTTATGAAAAAGTAGATGTACATCTGCTTGACCGTGCAAAAATGGAAGCACTACTTGTTGGGTCACCATTTCGTGATACACACGGATCAACAAAGCCTACACTATACCACACGACAACGTGAAATTGACGCGGAATTCCAGAAATGGGTAAGCAAATTGATCGATTTTGACTTTGACATTCAATTTAAACCCCGACCATCAAATAGTGTGGATGATGCTCTCTAGAAAAATTGTGGGTGTCGTGGAGTTAGGGATGCTTGTAAGAACACAAAGCGTGGATTAAGAGGTTTTGGTGGATGAGATTGCAAGAACACAAATCAGGGGCAGGAGATTGAAGGAAAGGTCAAATCTCACGTTGGGTTCTCCATTGCTGCCACTTAGCAGTTGTACAAGGGGCGAGTTGTTGTACCTAAGTCTTCCACTTTCATTCTGTTGTTACTCCGCGAATATCATGATACACCGGTGGGGGGCGAGGGGTCACTCCGAAGAGGTGAAAATGTATCTTAAGGTGGTAGCGGAATGAGACTGGTTAGGTATGTGAAGAGATGTGATTGAGTATGTCGAGAAATGTCCCATTTGTCAACAACAGAGTGTGTCACAATAGTCCCTCTTTCCATACCTACCATGGTTTGGGAGGATAAATCGATGGATTTCATCGAAAGCCTACACTTTCTAAGGGTGTAGACACCATCTTAGTGGTCGTGGACCGCTTCTCAAAGTATGCTACTTTATGGGACTTCGTCATTCTTTTAGTGTTGTGTTTGTGGTCGACATGTTCATTAAGGAGATCGTCATATTAGATGGTTTTCCCGGCTCTATTGTGTCGAATAGAGATCGTACTTTTTGAGTAACTTTTGGCTGGAGTTGTTTCGTCTAAAAGGTACTGCTCTTAAGCGAAGCACGGCGTATCACCAGCAAACCAACGGCCAAATTGAGACTATGAATAGGAGTTTGGAGACTAACCTACCATGCTTTGTAGGAGGGCATCCTAGGACATCGGTTAAGTGGTTACCATGGGGGTTCTTCCCATAACACCTCCCCTCACATGTGACATGTCTACCAAGTTGACCCCATTCAAGATGGTGTATGGAAGAGATCGACTTGCATTGTTGCGTTTGGGCAAAGGGCACTCTCCAGTGGATAGTCTGGAAGAGACTCCACGAGCGGGATGCTATATTTGATGACCCGCACCTTAATCTGATTCGGGCCCAACAAATCATGAAGCATACAGCGGATGCTAAGAGGAATGAGAATTTTGAGTTGGGAGATACAGTTAACTTGAAATTGCAACCATACCGTCAAATATCAGTGACTAACAGAACATCACGTTTTTTATGGACCTTTCTCAATCATAGGCAAGGTGAGTTATACTCTGGAGTTACCCCTATCTAGTCGAATAGTATTTTAATCCGACAAGAATATGGGTGTCGTATCCGAGTAGGGATTGGAGGATCTGACACTCAACTCCAAACATTTGGCCGGTACTCCGACACGGTCAGCGGATTAGGAGCGTGTCTTGACCAATTTTCTCGACACATCTATCAATTGCAGTGTCGAAAAAAAAATTCCCAACACTTTATTTTTTTTCATAAAAAAAGGAAAAAAATTATTATTTTCTTATAAGTATGAAGTTTAAAAAACAATTGACTATAAGAATCAGTTTCTTCCTATAAAATGTAATTAATGTTGAAAATTTTGTATTTTCCTTTCTTTGTGACTTTCTTGTTTTTTTGACCTTGGGATCTACACTTTTACTTCTTGAAAATCAGTATATAACTTACTGGCCAAAGTTCTGGACACTAAGTCAAGAAGTCAAAAAAGCAAGAAAGAGAAAGTTGAAGAGAGTAACTTTATTTAATTAGAATCTCACCCACTAACTATTTAAAAAAAATAAAATCACCCACCAACCCATTCCCAGGCGTGTCGCGCGTCGTGTCGAGTAGACATGCGACACTCGAGATGGAAGAGGGTGTCGGAGTAACGTAGGTTGAATTCGCCCAACTTTTCATGTCTCGCAATTAAAACGAGCAGTGGGTGACAATCCTTTGTCACCTACCATCCGAGCAGAGTTGGCCCCTCACTTGGAATTAGTAGTAGAGCCGGAAGCATTGTTGGATGTGAAGCACGTGCAGATGGGTGATGAAAGAAGGAATGAAGTACTGCTACAGTGGAAGAATCTACCTGTCTTTGAGGCTACCTGGGAAGATATGGACGACATTCATGCTAGGTTCCCATCCTTCCACCTTGAGGACAAGGTGAGTCTTTGGGGGCGGGGTAATGTAATGACTCTAGACCCTCCACCTATGCTCACGTACACACGCCACAAGAAGAAGGGCAAATCAGTCCAGAACCAAGGATGACGGGCAAATCATAAATCGATCTTTCTTAACAGAAATGCAGTGAGAGGTAGTGTCATAAGTTGTTAGAGAAAAGGGAATATTGGGTAGTGGGAGATAAACAGCAGTTGTATCTAAAGGGAAGGGGTGAGTAGGAGAAGGGTATCGAGAAATATAATTGTCATTTAGTTATTTTGTTCATGGGAGAGTCTGAGCCTCTCGAAAGCTGAGTGGTGACTTATCCTTCTAGCTAAATTTGGCTTGCTTGTATCTTGCTTGTATTTGCTGCTATGATTGATTGCTTGAGCAGGATCACCACAAACTTAAAGGACGAACAATGGAAATAAAATTGGTGTGTGTGTGTGGGGGGGGGGTTGAGAATATCATACTTTTGTCATAAATAACCCCCCCCGTTAGATTGGTCAAATTGGACTTCTGAACTTTGTGGGAAGTTAAATTCAACCTTCTAACAAAAATAAAATACAACAAAATTTAAGATGTGGAGAAACAATCGAGATTAAGTATCCTAATCATCTTGCATGCAAGGGAAAGCCTATGCGGAATTTGACGGTGGAGAATGTGGCCAGTAATTATGGATTTATAGTAGAATTTGAAAAATAAGGTCTGGTGAAATTAAGATGATGATGAAGGCTTTTGTGGTGAGAAAATAAGAGTCGGCAGACATCCACAACAGAAGAAAGGGAGCATACAAAATGAATATTTCACAAATGGTAATTGGTAAATTGAGTTAATGAAGTTTTATAAAGTAGATTTGAAGTGCATGGGGGATTTATGATTTACACTTGAGAAATCTGTATACTAGAAATCATAATATAATGAGATCGGATGAAGTGAGGTATGGTGTGATTTAGTTGATGATGAAGGCTTTTGTGGTTGAGAAAAAAAGAGAACAGATGAAGTCAGCAGACATCTGCAACAGAAGAAAGGGAGCATACATAATGAATATTTCACAAATGGTAATTGGTAAGTAGAGTATAATGATGTTCTGTAATGTAGATTTGATGTGCATGGGGGATTTAAGATTTACACTTGAGAAATTTTGTATACTAAAAAATCATAATATAATCACTATACTTATTTTTGTATATGTTGTTTTATTTATTCAATATAAGTATATCTTATTTCCAACAATTTCATAAGTAAATTTCTCATTAACAGAAAAATACCCAACCTCAGATTGCATGTATGTCCTTATTGGTCGTATTACAGAATCAAATAGCTATTAGCTCTTTATCAAACAGTTTACACAAAACTAATACCATCAGTTAGTCAATCTAGCTGATACTATCAGAATCTAATTGTCAAATAACACCAATTGCATATATTAGAGGTGAAATGTCAATCAGCAATTTCATTGTAGGTACCTTGTGGTGTAAACTTGGGCTCAGTTGGAGACTCAATAATGGTGGGATCCCCACCAGCAACACAGATGCGTTTGTAGACATCTCTACACCAGAGTTTAGCCAAAGTCATACACAAAATATGAGTACAATGAAGACACTGTAACCATAAAAGTGGTCTTAAGAAGAACAGGGGACGATGAGGGGGAAACGAAGAAAACACAAAAGTATATATATTCTCCAAATATGAAATAGTGCAAGGAATTACAATTGCTAAATTTCTTGCACATGATACATGAAGAAAAGAAAGAAAGTAGAGTTGTCAGATATGCAAATTATTAATCTTAAAAAGACACAAGATAATCCAAAAGAATATGAAAGATTAACTATGTCCCGACATCAAATCATGAAAATTAAAATAGTCAGACAAGAAATAATTGATGTCACATTAATCAGCCTACCAAAACACTTGAACTGACTATAAAGAAGTGGCTTCTATCATAACAGTCACTGTGTGGTCAGATCTAAACAGGAGATATCATGTGAAATGAGCACAAGTCCACCATGCAAAACAAATGCTCATGCAACAGCAGTGAAAGTTCCCACAAATGTGTTACTTATGCCAGAGCATTCAGTTGCTGATTCAAATTTTTTGACTTTATCACACAGAGACAACTTAATTCCTTCAACAGCAAGGCTAGATCAGCTAAAAGTTATTTAGCTGGAATCCAACTTTTGTCATCCATTGCATATTTAGTTGGAAATGGGCATCATATCAATATCAAAGCTTTAACGTTAGAGGTAGTCTTGCGTGGACGTAGTCCACACTAATATTATTGTGGACCAAAGCCACCCCTATGACAAAGTGACCCTTTTTTTTTCATATAGTGACCTTTTAAAATCTTAAGTTACACTAATCTATTATTATCAAGCATCAAACATAGTGACAGTTTTATTTTGAATACAATCTCCCTTTCTTACATTAGTTTATTATAACGAAATTTTCACTTTATGACATAGTAACCTTTTTTCGTCACATAGTCACCATTTACAATTTACATCTACTCCTCTTTTATATCTATTTTTTTATATAGTGATCCTTTTTTCATGAATCACTCCTTTAAGCATTAGTCCCCATACTAATAGTGTGGACCAGGTCTATATAAGTTTTTTACCGCTATGGCTTACACATACGATATATCCAACACCACCCCAGAATCCCAGATGACAGGTGAAATATATCACTTCACCAGGATAAGATAGATATCATGCTAATTAACTAAAAAATCTTGAAAACCATTGCTTCACAGGTCAGCTCTTGCATCCAAAAGAATATTACATCATGGATCTATTGATTTGTTAATGTGAAATTATTAAAGAATCCTGGGACATCACATTTTCCATGACAAGCTCCAATATTAATGTTCCATCACACTTTCATCCTACACGCTGTTTTCCGCTGCATTGTTTAATTAACAAAGGAAGTAAATTTGTTCTGGAAAAATGACCACCAATTTTGGGCTTCTCTTACTTCAGAAGGATCTGACGCACTTTACCACCAGATTTATGCCCAATTCAGGTTAAACAATTAAGTAGAGTGCATCCAGTAAAATTACCAAGCTCATTACTTGAATCTTTTAGAACTTGGTGAATATATGATCCTTTTATAATAGGAAAAATTGACAACAATAAGTCAACCTTTGGCCGTTCTTCTCAGAATAAGTTAACATTTGGATTAACTTAGAATAAGTAAAGCTTGTGGGGTATATACTTTAATTGAGTCAAATAACCTACTACCTAAATAACAGGTTACCACCACTTGTAAAACCCCTCAACCTCCATAAACACCAACGCAGGCCACAAAACCCCAACCTCACCTATTTTGTTTCTCTCTCCCCACCGTTACTACACCACCACCACCATTGCCTCAGCCTCCACCCACCCCAACCCCAACCCCAACCAATACATTAAACTCCACAACACCACACATACCACGCCAACGCCTACAATGCTACACAGGTGGTGTTTGGGCACAAAACTTTTTGCAGTGTTGGCTGCTATACAGGTGGTGTTTTGGAAATTGTGGATGTTTGGCGGTGAATTGTGGCGCGGCGAAGTTGCCTCAGGTCGAGGGTGTGAGGCTTCTCCAAGTCAACCATTTTCTCTCTCTTACAACAACTCCAAAAAAAAAATACCAAATCTTCAAATTCTCTCTCCTCTCTCAGTTCAATTTTTATAACCTATATCGTAAAGAATGATGTGAATTTTTAGCTCTTTCGAAGCCAAGTTCGCTGAATCATACGGCTTGAAGTTCATCAATTTCTCTCTGCATAAAACTTCTTCATCATCATCATCATCATCATCACCAACAACAAATTCATCTAATAGTGTTGTTGATGATCATCATCATAGTTTGAATTGTTCATCAGTTGATTTGGTGAAGAAAGAGAGTGAGAATTCGCGGAATAAGGAGGTGATGATGAAATTGAAGAAAAATCCTTGATTTGCTCTGGAATTGGACGAAGTTCATTGTTTCGAGACGATTGTTCCTTACTAATTTTATGGAAGAAGGTGCCATGGAAGGAGGAGGAAGAAAGGTGGCCACGTTGATGGGAGGAGAGAGAGAAGGGGTTCCATGGGAGGTCCTGGAAGGTGGTAAGGGAGGGGGGGGGGGGGGGGTGGTTTCCAAGGGGGGGGGGGGGGGAGGGTGGAGGAGGGAGGAGGGAGATGCCGTGAAAGAGGAGACGAAGATTATTGGGAAGATGGAGAGAGGAGAAATAAATTTTTAAAAATTAATAAAAATAAACCAACTATAATGTGACATGTGTTATCATTAAGCTATTAAACAAGTTACCAGTCGGTCAACACTCAATTCGGGAAGGTAACTTTACAAGCTTTACTTATTCTAAGTTAATCCAAATGTTAACTTATTTTGAGAAGACCGATCAAAGGTTGACTTATTGTTGTCAATTTTTCCTTTATAATAATGGACAATTGTTGACAAATAAGAAAGTACGCCAAGTACAAATATTCTAGAACTGCTAAAACACAATTTCCAAACAAAGGTTGTAAAAGAAAAACTTCCATACTATCGTGTATTTCTCCGTTTCTTTAAAGTTAATCTGTATTCCATTTTGAGATGTTTTATCTAAGTTTACCCATTTTATTTGGCAAATTTTCTCACTCAGACGATTTCTTACACAAATAATGAATGCTCTATACTCATGCTTTCAAATTTGTTTCTCCTCTCCTTGATTTGTGTCAAAAAGAATCGGGTCAACTAGAAAAGAAACACAGGAAGTATTGCTATATAATTAAACTTCATGCATTCATAAGATCATCCAAGCACATTCCAAACCCCTCCTTCCAAACTCCAAAGTAAACCCCATCCCTACCCAGATTTAAGAAATTTTAACATGTACACATCTCTATCCGAAAACATATATTTAATATATAATGAGGCAGGTGCTATAGTTGTAATTAGTAAGATAGGCATCTTGCTCACCCATTTTCAGACATGTAGCCAACCCAAAGCTCGGATCTGTCCCAGGGCATGTTGGGATGGCCCCACTCAATCCAAGCCATCCGCTCCCCTTCAGAATCCATGCGTGGAAAAGCATAGAAATCATTCCCACCAACTAAAATTTTAGGTTCTGAAAAAGACAACTCAATGAGAAAGGATGATAGTCAATATCCAACATTGTTCTAGTTTTCCTTTATACTAAGAACATCAGAAACAGGAGAAGCAACAAAAGCATGTATGTGTCAGCACACCCACGCTGGCATACACACACTATCTATGATCATTCCATCAAAACTTCCAAGAATCATGTTCCCTCCTTTTGTTACCTTGTATATCACCACCTCCAAGGCTGATGGCCGCAATTGTGGCGATAGGATTTAAGTTACTTTGACGTTGATCTGGCAAGATATGGAAAGCAATATATTACTGGGTACAGCATGATCAGAGAACAACACAAAAAACCTACCCCGTGTCCCAATCCAAAAAACGCAAACATAAGTAGAGAAAGAAATATGAAGATAGATCATGTACCTTCCATTACAGTGATAAAACGAGGAAAGCGAGGATCAAAAACTCCATCTGCATAGCAAACTGTCGGCCCACCATAATCTGGAGTGATTGGAGAGGGAGAAGAATCTACAGAGGGGACAATTACAAATCACTATCGTAAAAGTAACACAATTAAAAGTTATCACAGCATCCGACGACAATTCATATCGCATAGGACAAGGAAATTCTTCCAGACCCCAGTCGTTGATAGATAAGAAGACAATGTAGTCGACAGAAAACTAAAGAGCTTATCACCAGTAGGCTGTAGCACAATTGTTAAAGTTATCAACTGGAAGCATTAAAGAGAAAACATCACCATAAGGGGCCCATGACCTATGCTAATTTAGTAGTATAGGAGGTGCGCGACAGGACCTTATTCCCCTTCTATAACTGCAACACATTAAGCTCATGGCCTCATTGCAGATAAGACAAGTATGAATATAGAGTTAGCTCACAAAAAATTACATGTTTGTGAGCAAAGTAGGTTACCTCCAGAAGCAATTGACTGCAGGTAGAGTCTCTGATCCTTGTAATTCGAGAATACTACAGTATCTCCAGAAACTGCAAAGGCACCGCCTCCATATTCTTGAGCACGTGTGCGAACAGAAAATTTTTGAGAATTTATGTCCACTGGTGCCATTCCTAGATTCTCAGCTTCTTTAACAAGGACGCACCGTCTAACACCAAATTCAAATTATAATCACTAAAGTAAAAAATAAATTTAACGACATACATCCCACAAGAAGAAAGCATAACGCATGATCTAACAGAAACAAAAAAACGGCAGTCACTTTTCACCAATAAAGGAATGTTGACTCACACAAATTGAAGCTAATCTTAGCAGATAGAATGAGATAGGCCTCTACTTAATATTAGTACAACCAAATAATTGATTTTTTAGGAATCATACAGCCTCAAAAACTAAGGATCTAGGACAGACCATTATACAATCATCACTTTTCAAGAACTTGCAACTACATTTGGAAACGCAATACAAAACATAACGTCTAGCAACAAAAGGGTTAGTCCAAGCATCTTGAAAGGTATAGAAAGTCAGAAGCAGTTGAAGAGAAGATGCAGTTCAATATAAATATGTTCTTCCTATCATTTTCCTTTTTTAACATATTTAGAAGATACATTAGCTGAGGGATTATCTACAACTACAGGAGCTTAAATTCTAATTAATGTGAATGGAACAAGTGAACAGCTAATGAACATATCACTGAATGAAACTCATTCGTCCCACTTCTAATCTCCAATTCCTCAAAGATTTCATGGACATCCTAATGAGCTCAAATAGGAGATTGGACAAATCATCCAAAAGTCATCAGTAAGCAGCTCATTAAATGGAGAATATGCCACCAAATATTCTAGGGGTTGGAAGTGGTTCAAGACACATTCATAATCATAACATTAAGATTACAAAAAGAGATGCGCACTGAGATGGATGCATGGGAAGACAAGGGTTAGGATTCAGAATTAAGATATGCAGAAGGAGGTGAGAATTGGGGATATTAAGGATAAGTTAACAGAAAACCGGTTAGTTGATTTGAGCATGTCAGATGTCCACTAGTTGATGCACCAGTAAGGGTAGTCGAGAGTTCGGATCACAAAGATTTTAGAATAAGTCCGAGAAGACATAGATAGAGTGTGTTAATAATGATATGTAAGAAATTAGGTTTGTGGGAGCATATAGCACCTAACATAATAACATGTAAGGCTTTGGCGTAAATGGCGTTGTTGATGAAGTATTGAGGTTACTAAAAGGGGGCAAGCATTGATGTGACGTTCAACCACAACAAACCAGGTTAAGCATCTCGGCGAACAAGCAATACAACCAAGCTGCAACAGAGGTGAACAAGCTACAAACACTAGGGATAATTGGACCATGTCGAGCAATGAGCTTTAGATTATTTTTTTTTCTGTTCTTTTTTCAGATGATTATCTATTTAATGAAAGACCGATAAGAATTGAATTTTCAATCTTGAATAACAACAATATGACATCAAGAAAATTGTTGAAATCTTTTGTTTTCACTCGCTACATACCTCCCGATTAAAATACCAAAAAATCACGACTTAATCCTACGACTTCATATCAGTTTCATTTTATTTACAAAAATGTTACTTGATATATAAAGTTGGTACATCTCCGAGATGACTTGACATCTTCTCGTGGAGGGAGGTATCCTCCACCCTACTCTAAAATTCAGGCTCTTCTAGAGGTCAGCTTCTCACAATTGAGCTAATCCAACTCAGCAGTTAAATGGTAAGATGCAAGAAAAGTTACCCTCCTTCAGTAGGACGAGATTCAAGCCAAATAAGGCGGCCATGACCATCGACAGCAATTCCGCCGAGCCGTTTCTCGCCGCCGGAGATAACATCGGCGGTGATTGGCGATTTCCAAGAGCCGTAGGGTGCGGTACTTATTGCTTCGGGCGTCGAAGCCATGGTTTTCAAGCTTCGGCGACGGTAATGAGAGCTGACACGAGTGAGTGAGAGGAGAGAAAAGGCGAAGTTGACGAGAGGGAGTGTAAGATGGGAATGCCTGAGGAATGATGACCTGAGACTGAGAGGGGAGCGAGTTAGACTAGTGGCTACTGTTGATAAAGCCATAAGGGTAACACTTGCCCATTAAGCTAGCACTTAGCACTTAGTGGCAGGAGTATCATCTAGAGGTTCAACAGTTCAGTTATGGTTATATCTAAACAGTTCTTTTCATATCAATTTAGTTTACAACAGTTAAAATTATTAGCAGTTCAGTTAACAAATTTTCCAGTTCAGTTTAATTCAATTATTTTTCTCTCCGGTTTCAGTTCAATTCGGCCAGGTTTAAACCAGGTATTCGAAACGCTTAAACCAACCAACTATGAATCCATAGTAGTTAAAACACATTGCAGTTATTTTCAGTTTCGTTTCACTTTATTTCAGTTATTGATGAAAGTCACATAAGTTCGACAATATTCGCATCGGTTCGTGTAGACATTCTTGTATTTGTTCAGGAAAAATGGAACTTCGTGTCGGGTTTTGACCAAATGCTTTTTCGAGTTCGGTTAAAATTAACGTAGCAAATAACTGTAGTCCGGCACTTGCCTCGAAATAAGCCGATTGTACTTCCCAAAAACGTGTATGAAAGTGACATCAATATATGTGTACTTACTGATATATTCGACAATTTGAATAAGACAATTTTATATAAGTCGATATTCAAACTTTTAGTTGTATGCAAATCACATCACGTGTGGTTAAAAAGGACGTCTCATATCAATATAAATTCTTATAAACTTCCTCGAAAGACGAGTTAGACATAAAAATAAAAAAATCGATTAGATCAGTGTCTTACTATAACTATATTAGATAAATGGATTAATATAAATATACGAGTCATTAAGCTATATGCATTTGAAAACTGAAAATATATAATTGACGTAAAATAAGTTAATATTGGATCGGATCAAGGTATCTATGTGAATCGATAAGTTAAATCGAGATAACAGTACTCCATTTTGACAAGATATATTTCATTTGAAACTCAAACATCTTAGCCAAACTTACAGAAATTGATATTAGATTAGATGAATGTATTAACGTAAGTCGGTAAAGTAATTGAAAATAAACGTGCTCCATTAAAAGTAAGATTAAGTTGTATCTATTTTGATTTTAAAACATAATATTGGAGTGAAGCAAATTGATATTGGATTATTAAATCAATATATCAATGTAAATCGGTAAGCTAAATCAAGATAAGAATACTCCATTTGAGTTAATTGTTAACAATTTATAATCATTTCTTTAGAGTCATACATCTAAGCCAAACTAAAAGACATTGATATTAGACTAAATGAATATATCAATATAAGCCAGTAAGATAATTGAAGATAATAGTGCTCCATTTTGAATTAGAAACATAATATTGAAGTGAAACAAGTTAGTATCGGATTATTAGATTATTATATCAATGTAAATCGATAACCTAAATCAAGATAAGAACACTCCAATTTAGTTAATCCTTTATAAGTTACATTTATTTTGAAACTCAAATATCTAATTGAACTGAAACAAGGTGATACTGGATGATATAATGTATCAATGTAAGCTGATAAGGTAATTGAAAATAGCAATAATGATCCATCCAAGTGAACCTTGATTAAGCTTAAAATTATAAATAAGAAGTGTCAAGAGTTACTTAAAAATTTATAGTAAGTAATATGGTGTTAATAGTTACGAAAGAAACAAACTTATAACTGAAGTAAAGTTATATCTCCTACTTTTGTAAAAGTTTGATGGATTTGAAATTATCAATTTATCATGAAATAAAGCTATAATGTCATAAATTGTTATATTTAGGGGTGTTAATGAGTCAGGGTGGCTCGCAAACTATTCGAGCTCGGCTCGGTCAAAGTGTGGTCAAAGCTCGACTCGAGAGAGTTCGAGATCGGCTCGAGACCTAAACGAGTCGAGCCTGAGCCTCCTTAAGTTGGGCTCGAAAGTTCATGAACAAGCTCGACATCATTCTAGGTAATTTTTATTTATAATATTAATGTCCCACATGGATATAGAATGTAAACAACAACCTTATTTTCTCTATAAGATCTTATTGCCCTTTCTCTATATACTTATTATTTGAATTTGTCTTTTTTTTTGGTATTCTTGGATTATTTATAAATTCCTCCATTTGTTTATATAGAATTTGCCTTCACTTAACTAATTCAATCACTTTTGTAAATTGTATATATATATATATATATGTAAACCTTTGAAGAAATTACAACACAATGACACATGGTACTATGGAAGCTGCATTGCATATTTTACATATTGCAAAAAACAACAAAAAAACAAAAATAGAACTTACAGCACATGATGCCTACAGTCCTACGTTTGCTATGCGTAATGCGCCTATGCCGAATTGTATTGTGGAGACTGGAGATTTATATTCCCACATCGGAGAGGAAACAAGGGAAGAGGTGAATGTATTGTAACGGTTTTTTTACCAAATACCCCCGATAAATTACGAAATTCACAATATACCCTCAATGTTTCAGATATTCACCATATACCCCTGTGTAATAGCCCGTACCAAAATACCTTATTAAATAAGTACTTTTATAACAGCGGAAGCTTCAGTCTTGGGCGAACTATTACTTGGATCCCCCTTAAACCTAAGTTTAAGAGAATGAGCATTTTACAACATGAACTATTAAAACTTACTTACAAAATAACCATCTTAACTTCATAATAAAAATATTACAAACCCAAAATACACCATTGTCTTTCAAATATTGTCCACCATGCTAACATACAACAAAATAATACAAGTCTTCATAAGAGCATCTGACATCCATACATAAACATTAACAGTCACCTGCAAAACAATAATCAACTTCCCCCACCGAGACAGGTTCAAAGAACAAAACATAAGTGTTCAAAGCTGAGTACACAAGTAGAACTTTAGGAAAATATTATGGTGGCTGAGTCTAGTTTTTCTTTCGCAATTACCTTATTTCGAAAAACCCATCCCAAAAGAATAATAACATGCAACACGTTAAGTACTCACATCCTTGTTGCTTCTTTTCTATCATTATAGTTCTTTCTATTAGTTGAACATTATTGATATCAATCAATATCATTTAATCTTTATGGGGAAAGTGAACACGATTAGAGAGGGGTCACCACGACCGACTGTCTCTAAACTGTGGGGGTCGTCACCCTCCTATTTACCATATGCTTGAAAGACTTCCAGGACATGTCCCTAGCAGCTACGAGACACCACGGTCGCCTGCAATTATAACTTAATAATAGCAGCTACGAGACACCACGCTCGCTTGCAATTGTTGTTCATCACCGTTCACGGCTACTTCCCCTTCTTTTAGGTGATCACACAAGCACATTGATAATTTTAATTCCACTTAATTGTTATTAAATCATTATCTGGGATAACTCGTAAGAAATGGACCTAGCTTCTTGATGAAAGATTTATATAAGTGTAACTTCCACAAGGTTAATCACAATAATAAAGGAAAAATTGATGGCAGGGGTCCTAACTATTGGCGAACATTTTTAATAGGTGCCAACTATTAATTAACCAGTGGAGGTCCCAACTTTGAAGGACATTGTTTTTTATTGGACCCTTCAGGTTTTCAACCTGCTATAGCAGGTTAGGGGTCACGTGAGTTCATTTAAAATCACGTGACTTTCTCTTTCCTCTTCTTCTTTACCTCCTCCTTCCTTTTGCTTCACCCTGTTATAATTTTTTTTGACTGCTATGGCTGCTACTTCGTTGAGTGCTAACTTGACATTTAATACCATAGAGCCTTTACGACCGCCGGAAACTTGAAATAAAACTATCAACAAGAAAAACTTGCACAAAAATGAAAAGTTTATGGCGTTAATTACAGACATAAAGTTAAGATTTCTAAAAAAAAAATATATATATATAGAAATTTAGGCGTTAAAGACGAGATCTCTAAAATCAATCTTTTGTTGAATTTCAAAGCTTTTCAAAGTATGATTGAAGTTGCGTCCAAACTACAACTTAAACTCGCCAAATCGAACATAAAAAATCGAAAAAAATGCAAATTTAGGATTAGCAAGAATGAGATTTTTTTCGTGTTTGAAGTTGTTGTTTTGATTAGTTGCATTAGATGTTGGTTTTAGTTTGTGAAATTGATGGTATTTGGATTTGGAATTATTGTTTGTTTAATTGAATTGAAGTAGCTGTGCCAGGATAGAATTCACTAGAATTTGGTTTTAGGGTGAAATGGTATGCTCGAGTTGCACAGGAAGTTGGTCCCAATTTGCAAATTTTGATAAATTTAGCATAGAGTCGTAGTTTATTTGCTTGGATTGGATGTTATATCAGTTTGCTTGCCATATTATTCGAATACTACTCTCAAGTCTCAACCACCTTAATTCTGGCTTCCTCCGGTGCCCCCTTCATCTTCTTCTCTTTTGCACTTTTATCTTTGCCTTCTTCTCATTAATCTAAATTGCACTTTTAGGTCTGCTTTTTTTAGGTCAACTCATCTATGATGCTAGAATTGTCGCAGCTCCAACAAGCCGGGCATTGGCGCCCGGCGCTTTGTGGCGGAGTGGATGACTCGGCAATAATTGCAGCAGCCTCAAACCAACCATTACCAGAGGAGAAATAACGAGTTACACAACCCCCCCCCCCCAAAAAAAAATTCTACCTCTTCAACCGGTTATAAGTCATCTGGGCCTAATTATAGTCACAACCCTCCAAAGTTGGGACCTCCACAGGTTAATTGATAGTTGAAACCTATTAAAAATGTTCGGCTATAGTTGAGACCTCTGACATCAATTTTTCCTAGTAGTTATTTGGAAACTAATAATTTGAAATAAATAATAAAAAAAAAATTCTATGGATTTCTCAAACAACATAAAGATTAAAATATTTGTGTTAACAAACGTAAGTCATTCGATTATTACTCTTAGAGTTGTTAAAGTTGGGTGAGGAAACTATTATCATTTGATATTAGGAACTATGGCTTGGTAAGTATAGTTGTAGTTAAACTTGGAGAGAGGTTTATCAAATTAATACTCCTTGAACATATTTTTCATTACAAGATTAATTTTTTTGAAGACTTATAATCAACCAAATCAATCAAGTTCAATAAAATTGTAGGAAGTAATTAAATAATTCATTGATGAAAGGAACTTATTACTCTTTTACTCAAATCATCGTTTAACCTTTGAATTATTCAAGATCATAATTTTATCCTTAAAATACTGTTTGAAATATTTCTTAGAAAATATGGAAAGTACCACAACTTCTATTAAAACGGAAACTGTCCCCCAAAAATTGCAATTTTTCAGCAGAACTTAAAATAACCATAACTTCCTCATACGAAATCCAAATTGGACTATTCTTATTCCTATACTAAGTTACATTTTAATACGAACAACTTTTGTGAAATAGCATTTTGGCCAAAAATGCCCAGAAAATGTCGAAAAACATGTGTGAATAAAACTGGTCTAAATTCTTACGAGATGGTAGAAGTTTATGTTCCAATGTTTAATTTACTTCACATGCACTTGGGTTCTTCCATCAAGAAGAACTTATCAATATTTTGACAGTAAAATATGGCCCTTGATTCATTCACAAGATCAAATATTCAAGCAAAATATTCCAACATTTACTAAGAAAACTTTGATTTCTCAACTTGCAACTCATAACTCCACAATCAATCAACAAGAACATATAAACATCCCCAAAGAAACACATGCAAGGAAAAACAAATTCATATAATAGTTATAAATTTGAAGATACAACATAATTTTTTTCCCAAAACCCACATGCATGCACTTATATAAAACAAATCTTTTACCCAAATCTCATTTCAAACCCCAAAGTGAGTTAGTAACTTGTGTACCTTAATCCCCTTTGCTCAACTCTTCTTTCTTCCTCCAAAATGCAGAATTTTCGACCTTCCTATAATCCCAAAGTGTTCATATGAGTTAATCCATCTTACCTTAAGATATTAAAAACAAAACTTCCTCTTTCCAAAGAAAAAAAAATCAGCTTACCTTCACCTTTTTAGACTAGAGTTTGGGGGTGTTTTTCCACTCCTTGAAAATTTTCTTTGGTAATACCAAGTATACACATCAAGGAAAATAAAAATGAGTTTGCATGTAAGATTGGGTAGAAAATGAGTGAGAAATTGAAGAGAGAAGGGAGGGTTTCAACCTTAGTTCTTCCTTTTTTTTCTTTCCTTCTTTTTCTTTCTTCCTTATTTCTCTCACTTTCTCTCTCCTATTTTCTGATTTTTGGGGCTTGAGTTTGACGGGGTATATGGGTTGTAAGTTGGAGTTTTGAGAGTTTTTAAGTTGGGTTTAAGGAGATGTAATTAAAGGTGTTAGTGGGTGATGACTTGGATAACTAATTTTCCCTTTTTTTTGTTATATTGGCTACCTTTACTTTCTTATCCTCCCAACAACTATGAAATTAAACCTCTTGAATTTATCCACTTGCATATTTTAATTCAACATTGTCCCTCATTTGTTCTTTATCTTGCCCAAAAGGATATTAACTTGTCTCTTGTTTGTCTCACCAACCTCATATACTACTTTACAATCACCCTTTATAATTTCCTGAATACGATTCTTACTATATTCCTAAAAATGATTCCATATCACCATTTACACAATATTTTCTCCTCTAACTTCTCGACTAAAATAATAGAGGTACAAGTACATATAACACAAGTCATATACCATAAACAAGTCATAATTTACCTATCTTTACAACCTATATGATAATATAAAAAAATATTAAAAGTCGAATATTCGTGTTATTGGGGTGGCTATTACATCATGACTTTTCGAAAACGTTCACCAAATGCCCTTTTCCTAACTGTCGTTAACTCACCGTTTGCATTATTTACAATTTTGCCACAATTAACCCCTAATCCTAACCCCTAACCGTAATCCTAAACCCTAACCCTAACCCTAACCCACCCTCCCCCCTCCCCACCCCATTGACCCCTCCCCCCCCGGCCCCTCTCCCCCATCCCCTCCCCGTCGATTTCCCAGCCCCTCCCCCACCCCCTCCCGATCGAATTCCCCACCCCCCACCCCTTCCCGTCGAATTCCCCGGCCCCTACCCTCCCCTTCGAATTCCCCACCCCCCCCCCCCTTCCCGTCGAATTCCCCACCCTCCACTTCGAATTCCCAGCCCCCCACCCCTTCCCGTCGAATTTCATGGCCCTCCCCCCTCGATTCGCGCAACCCCCTCCCTCCCCTCCCCTCGATTCCTTGGAGTTCGCACCACCAAAACAACAAAGCAGCAACGACGGGATATAGAGAGAGAAACGCCGAAGGGGGTAATTCGAGCATGGGAGGGGTAATCCCAGCAACAGAGGAGGGGGTAATTGTGACGAATTTTCGCAGGAGGGGGTAATTCGAGCATGGGAGGGGGTAATTCGAAGGAGGGGGGGGGGTTACCTTCGGCTCGCCGGGGGGAAATTCTACCACCGCCTGATGTTGCTTGTGCGTGGGGGGTTAGGGGGCAAGGGGAAGAGGTTGGGGGGCGCGGGGGAGGGATGGGGGGTTGCGACGGGGGGGGAGGGGTGGCGGGGGGGAGGGGTGGGGGGCTAGTGGAGTGGAGGGGGGGGGGAGGGTTAGGGATTAGGGTTTAGATTAGGGTTAGGGATTAGGGTTTAGATTTTAGGGTTAGGGGTTAATAATGGCAAAATGGTAAATAAAGCTAACGACAAGTCGACGAGTTTCGATCCCGAGCCGAGCTTGGATATGTTCGGTTTTGTTTCGGCTTGTTAACACCTCTAGATATATTAATAATAAAATTATCATGGTAAATTTTCATGTGAGAGTACATCATAAAGTTGGCTAAATGTAAACTCGTTTGGAGTGTAATATTAGTGAACTTGACACAGTTGAAAATTATTAAGAAATTAAGTTATACTCCTTCCCTTTCTTTTTAATAGTTATACTTTACCTTTTTACGCTTGTCAATGTAAATGTCTGAACATTAATATCTCTAGATCCGCATTTGTAAAATTATAAAAAGTTCATATTCTAAAGGATTTTTTAACAAGAATAATACAAACTTTTGCCCGTTCTCTCGCAATAATACAAACTTTTGAATATTTTTTAATAATACAAACTTTACATCAAAATTCCTCCAGTAGGTCAAGTTGACTTGTAACCTGTAAAACAGGTAAAAAAAAATCACAAAATGATTTTTCTTCTTTCTCCCTCCTCCCCCAACCCCCCACCCACCTGAACCAGCTCAGCCCCTTCCCCACCCCACAGCCACCACCTAAACCACCCCACAGCCACCACCGAAGCCACCTTCCCACGCCCTACCCACCACCCACCTGAACCACCCCCGCCCCCAGGCATCTCCTCCACCCCACCGCCACGAAACGCCCCCTCGCCTTGCCCCCACCATGGATGAAACCACCCTCACCACCCCCTCCCCCCCACCACGAAACCGCCTTCCCCGACCACGAAACGTCCCCCACCCGAACCCAACTCCTCCCACCTCCTCCCCCACCGGGTAACCCACCCCGTAACCACCCTCTCACCATCACCGGCCAAGATCCAAAACCCCACCATAACTACCCAAAACCCATTCCACCCAACTTACGACCCACCGCAAACCCACCCTGTAACCACCCTCTCACCACCACTAAGATTTAAAACCCCACCATAACCACCCAAAACCCATCCCACCCAACTCGTGGCCACCAAAACCCCACCCCGTAACCACCCCTCTCACCACCACCAAGATTGGAAACCCCACGATAACCACCCAATTGCACCCACCCCACCCAACCCTCAACGAATTGGTGCGAACCACGAGAGAGAGAAAGAACACACCATCGCGACCCTAGAAGAAGAAACATGAACAACAACGACACTGACGGCACCCACGCACAGGCGACCACGGCAACTCGACCATGGTAGCAGGAGAATTCAGTCGAAGGTGAGGAGAAGTCCGAGAGAGAGAAAGGGAATAAGGGTTTAGGGAAGAATTCAGTCGAAGGTGCGGCAGAAATCGTGAAGGTTGGTGGCGGTTGTGGTTTCAGGATGGGGAGGGGGTGGGGGAGGGCTTCTGTGGAGGTCTTTGGGGGAGGACGAAGAGAGAGAGTGGTTGAGGGGAAGGTGGCGAGGTCGGGGGCTAGGGATGGGGTGGGGTGGGTGAGGGAGAAAGAAAAAAAGTTTTTTTTTGTTTTTCAAATTTAAATAAAAATTTAAAAATCAACCAATAAAAAAAGCGACACGTGTCCTAGAGAGTGCCACGTCAGCTTGTTACCTCCTACAACAAGTTAACAACCGGTATTGCCCTACTGGAGGAATTTTGATGTAAAGTTTGTATTATTAAATTATAATCAAAAGTTTCTATTATTGCGAGAGAACGGGAAAAAGTTTGTATTATTCTTGTTAAAAAATCCTATTATAAAAGTACTTATCGAGACGAATCATACAAGATCCCACATAACTACATTTTTCCCAACCCATTAATCACAAATGATAATCAAACATAAACTTGTGAATAGTGTCATAACTCAAAGTGTAACCATTAAAAAGAAACGAAGGGAGTATATCATAAATTCAAGTACTAATAAAAAAATTATCATAATAACATTTGTATGTGAATTGGAGTATTATCATGAATTTGGGTAATAGGTGAACTCGGTTCAATTACATTTAAAAATCAGTTTAAAACAATTTCAATTTAAATCGGTTTCAGTTCAGTTTCAGTTTGAATCAGTTCGGTTAATTCGATTAAATATTCAATTGATTCGGTTCGGTTGATCGATCAACTTTTCGGTTTTCACGGTTATTTTCGGTTGTAGTTTGCTTGATTCGATTGCGATTGATTTTGGTTTTCCCTTTACAGTTTATTTCGGTTTCAGTTCAACATTTTTCAGTTGATTTCAGTTACAGTTACTTCCAATTCAGTTTAAATTTCAGTTTGTTCAGTTCAACCATCAGTTCATTAACCAAACTGACAGCTCTAGTATCATCTACAATATTAAGATGGTGCACGAGCTTGGTTGGCGTCCAACTAAAAGGACTCCATAGGAATAGGATTTACAATCCTTTTATTTGAATATCTTCAATTGCAATCTTAAAAAAACAACCACTTTTAAGTTACAGTCCAAATCCATTTTCAGGCCAAATTGGCCTGAATATGACGTCACTATTTGACCCTAGTTAAGTTACCAACGATAGTTTTTGTCTCTATCTTAGTTAAAATTTATTGACTCTCTTTCACTTCCCTCCAAAACCCTCGTGTCTTCTCTCTCCTCTGACCTCCATTTTCTCTATCTTCTCTCTCCATGACCTCCATCTTCTCTCCCCTCTTATCTACTCTCTCCTGTCTCCTGTCTCCTCTCTGTGCTGGCAGTTGGAAGCTTATCTGCAATGGCTGAAAAAGTAGGGGAAGCTCCACACAAGCATCTTCAACTTTGAAATCTGGACCCATGATATGCCCCAAGTAAGTTGCGCTTTTTCTTTTACATTTGTAATACTTTAATGGCATAAATAAAGCTTGTTTTGCACTTGATTCCTGCAATTAGTGATATTTTAATGTTAAACATAAAACAATAAAATTGTTAGTTAAGTTTAGGGTTACAAAGACCTTTTCCTTAATGAATGTTAATTTTAAATTGCACAGGAATTTTGGCATTAGACCCCTCCCTCCAAAAATTGGAATTTGCCTGTTTTATAGGGCAATTTTGAGAATAAGAACTTAATGGTTAACTGGGTTGGGGGTCATTATTTTTGGTTGGTCAAATTATTGTGGGGAGTTTCACCATTAACTTTGTGAAGCAGATTGTGAGGGACAAATTAAAATTCAATGGGAGCTTTAAGATTTGGTATAGAAAGTTTGGGAAGAATTTACTCACTGGCAGGAAGGTTTTGTGTGTTAATAGTGATATTGCTGACTTACTTTGAAGCATTGATAAGGCTGGGTTGATGAATGTGTATGTAGTGTTTGATGATGGAAATGGGAATCAAATGTTTGTGGACCTCTCCTAGCTAAAAGCCCTCTCCCCTGTCAAAATACCAACCACCTGTGAACATACTACCTCCGTATTTTTATAGTTGCACCATTTGCCTTTTTGACACTATTCATCAACCAACTTTGTTAAACTATCTCGCACCATTATATAAGAAAAACAATAGTCAAGTGGGGTCTTGTTAGATTCGTCTTAATGCGAGGATTCCAAATATCAAATTTTTATAATTTTTACTTACACCCAATAAAAGATATTAACGTACAAATAAGCATCTCGACAAACGTAAAAAAGCAAATGGTGCAACTAAAAAAATACAGAGGTAGTAATAAATAGCAAAAGAACCCCTACAGATAGCTCCCCTTCCCAACCAAAAAAAATCCTGAAAAACACTGTCAATAAACCTAAAAAGTTGCCCTTAAAGAGGAAAAACCCTAACCCTCCTGTAGTTGGCAGTCTAGAGAAGAGGAAGACTAGAGGTTAGGCAGAGGCTGTGATAATGGACATTTTACATCGCAAATAATCAATTATTAACTGATGAAATGAAGAATGTGTGGAGAAGGAAAAAGGAGACAAAAATTATCTTCCAATTTCTAAAAAACCATGCATATCATCATCACACTTCTCTCTATCTCGCCTCTCTTTCACTATCTCTCGAGCTTGGCTCAACGTGCAACAGTCTTGGACGCCAACAGGGGTTATTTCGACATTTCACGTGGGGTTTAAACTGAAGAAATAGGGTGGGGTTGGAGAAGTCTCACGCGCGATTGAGAAGGAAAAAAAGCAAGAAACTGATGTAATTTTCCTTATAGCTGGCAATACAGACTTGTACCTGTTTATTCGACTCGAGAGCCGTTGTTAACCCGAAAGCAACCACCCATAATAGAACTGAAACCTGAAAGAACCCGACCCAAATCCAACTAGACTCGAATATAACCCATACCCAAAGATAACCCGACCCGAAAGTGACCCGAAATTTAGGACCCGATCCCGACCCAACCTGAACCCAACTCCCTATGCTGCCCCTCATCAACCCCCATGAAGCTTAAAAAAAAAGTCTTATTGTGTCTGCTTGTATTTAAGTGCTGGTGTTTGAACGTATTATTGTCCAAGTGTTAGTATCCTTAAATTGCGAGAATTAATGTGATAAGCAAATGGTAGACTACAAATATGGAAAAATGACTATTAGGATTAATATTCAAATTGAATTGTTAGTGGAAACCGTTCCTTTTTGTGAACTAAAAAGTCAATTTATTTGTTTTTATTTATTTGCTATTGAAAGAATGCGTACATTTTTTTTAGAAAATAACCCGGCCCTTTTAGACCCAAAGATGATTCTTATACGAAGTAATGCAACTCCATCAAGGGTGACCTTACCCAAATTGACCCGAACCAAACCGACCCGAACTGATTGAAACCGACCCGATATTGACCCGACCTAAAATGTCATGGACCGAGACGGACCCGAACCTGAATGGACCTTACCCAACCCGAATGTAACTTGAACACAAAATTGATCTGAAATGACCCGTTGGCCACCTCTAATTTTCCTAAAAAGGGCATTCGTCATCACCTTTCTTTTTCTCTGTCTCTCTCTACCAGTATCTTTTCCCTCTATATTCCATGTCTTTCTCTGTCCTTCTTCAATCCTTCTCAACATCCCCATTTCTTTGATTTTCTGTTAGTTCCTTTTAAAAACTTATGCTTTTACTTTCTGAAACCCTATGAAGTGTTATGTAAAACCTATAGTTCTTCTTCTTCTTTGGTTTCCTCAATTGCAACTCGCTGTCCGTTAGAGTTACGTTAATCTTGGTAAGAATCAGAAAATCGTCTTTTTTAAATATTTTATTTGTTTCTAAGGTCATTGATTGTAGAAATACAAAACACCAAGATCTACTGATTGTAGTTGAGAATTTTGATATTTTTTAGGAGCTTGAACTTTATACCTACAAACTACTAAATTTTAGATGCATAATTTTGGTGTATTTTGGAAATTGGATAAATTCTAAGATGATATTGATACAAGATCCATTGACACATCATCATCTAATGGAGATCATGAAGTTTTGCTAATTAGAAATATTGGCTAGTACAATGAAAGGTTTAGTGAAGCTCATGGTCCGAGTCCAGAAGGAGATAAAATGTGCATGGTGATCTCATCGAGTCCTAACTACGATTAGAGTTAGGAAAGTAATATAAAACTCCTAATTCTAGTAGGAGTTGGTTTGTAATATTAGGAATGTTTGTAACTCCTAGTTCTGTTAGGAGAAGGTTTTAACTCCTAGTTCTATTAGGAGAAGGTTTTAACTCCTAGTTCTGTTTTGACGGGCTCGTTGTAAACACGCCAAAAATACCAAAATTACCCAATATAGGGAAGTAAAGGGTCGAATCCACCAGGAAGTAAGGTTAAGCAAGGGCCAATTCGCTAATTACAATGAGCAAAAACTTTATGGTATTTTGAAAGATTGGTAATAAATCTAAAGTCTAAGATAACTAGGAGATTGACAAAACAAATTAGCAAGGCAAATAAAGGAGATAAATCAAGGATAAAGAAACTAGGGGATTAGGGAATTCACCAACAAATAATCCAAGAATTAACATCAAAGCCAAGGGGAATCAAATGGGGGATCACAAGGGGAAATCATGCACTTAGGAACTCTAATTACTCTCTCGAGCTAATTAGAGGAGCTTAATTAGTCACTCATGACCTATTCTCATTGGCATGAGCAACTAATCTAGCCAAATCAAGAACAACATGAAAAATTAAGCTTCCTCAAACTAGAAAATACCTATTTTCATGGAAATACTAGTCTAGCAACCAAACTTAGTTCATCCCTAACTTCATCTCTTGATCCTTCACTAGGGATTCCAAATATGCAAGTCAAGGTGATAAATTACCCAACAAACGAAATCAAACAAGTTTAATCAACAAGTTTAACCCTAAATGTTAACCCCTAACTTAGTTTTAGAGTCCAAAGAGTAAATGAAAGCTACATCCCCTCCCCTAGTGAGGAACTACTCACAAATCATGGCAACAAAACAAAACAAAGCTTAAAATAATTCCATCACCATAACCATGGAGGAAAGAGAATTAAAAAGGGGGAAAATAATAACTAATGGAAACAAGATCTAATCAAGCAAAACATAAACTAAAAAAGATTAGAGATAAAGTAAATAAAATAAATGAGAAATTACCAACTTTTAATCTTGCATAAATCTGAAAATGGAGTTCAAAAGCTTCAAACCTCAACTTTCTCTCTCCTAGAGTTCTAAACTTTGAATGCTAAGCACAAAATAAATCTCACCTAATTTGAATCTAAATTAGCTTCACCTAAAATGAGAGGAGTTTGCCTTATATAGTCCTAAAATAAACTAGGAAAAATGGTCATAAATAAGTCAACCTTTAAGTCGATTGCTATAAATAAGTCATTCTTTTAATTATCCCTGAATAAGTCTAGCTTTAATATCAATATGTTTTTAACAAGTCATGACTTGTTGTTAACTTATTTAACCAGTTAGAAGTTCCACGTGTTACTCTTTCATTGGTTATTATAATTTCTGATTTTCTTTTTCTTTTTTATGGTTATTATAGTTTCTAATTTAATATTTTTTTACAAAATTCTTTCCTCCCTCCTTCCTCTCCCTCCCCACCACCAGTGCCACTCTTATCTCTTCTCTCTATTTTTTTTCTTTTTCTCTCTCCTCCCCCTCCACGACCTACATCCCCTATAAAACAACGGACAAATCCTTATTATGCTTGTACCTTGAAAGGGTGACAGAAGATTACGCGAGCAATTCTGGTCCAAGTTTTGCGTTGTGCACGGTTTAGGTGATGACACCTCTCATGTACCCATTGTGTTTACCGAGGGCGAGAGTTCGAAACTTGGTGGTGCCTTTTTGGTGGTGGGTGTGGGAGAACACATACCTTGCTCCCTTACGGTAAGCACACAGATAACTCCTCCAATGGTGGAGGTGGAGCCGTGGAGGGAGGCGAGAGAAAGTGACAGTGTTTTTAAGGGTATGGTGGTAATGAAAGAAGGAAGAGGTGGTAGTGGCCAGTGGATGGGTGGTGATGGTGCTCGGTGTAGGTAGTGCTGGGTATGGATGACTATTCCCATGCATGGTGGAGGTGGAGGTGGAGGAGAGGAGAAAGAAAGTGAGGGTTTTAAGGTAATGTGGAAATGGAATAGGGAAGAGGTGGCGTTGTGGAGGAAAAAAGAGAGGTTGGGTCAGAGAGGGTGAAAAAGGTGGTTGGGGTATTGCCATATTGGGTTGTGGCGGGGAGGGGAAGGAGGAGGAAAAGATGGAAAGTCGGTAGTGGTGGTCTGGTATTAGTGGAGTGAGTAGTGAGAGAGGGGTGGAGTATGTGGTGTAGTGATGGTGGAGTGAGAGAGGGGTGAAGGAGGGGGAACAAGAAAAATAAAAAATTAAACATTGTGAAAATACCAAAATACAAAAATACAAACAAAAATACAATAAATCTACGTAAAACAATACAAAAATACAAAAGCATATATAAAGACGAACAAAAGTACAAAAATAGTCAGACCCTTACTTGTAGAACCGGTCGTTGGTCATTTGACTTGTTTAAAATTAAGGGGTATGGAAGTTAAACTTATTATAAAATAATCAAAAGCCTAACTTATTTTAAGAAGACCGGCCAAAGATTGGTTTATTCTTGACAATTTTTCCAATAAACTAAGCATAATTACAATAAAACCCTCGTACACCAGAGCATTAAACAAAGTTTAATTTTTGGAAAAATCCAACGACACGGGCGGGTGACCCGTCCCGAGCTGTCGGGTGGGCCTGACCCGGACGGGTCACTTAAACGACCCGGGCGGGTCGTTTCATCAAGAAGAATTGAGCTTGGCTCCTCAAAGTGACTCGGGCGGGGTCAAAACACCCGAGCCATCGGGTCAAGGCTGACCTGGACGGGTTGGTTGACCCGGGCCCTCGGGTCATCTTGCTTCACTCCTTTTTTTTTTTGTTCCTTTGAGCTCCTTAATGCATCTTTCTTCGAATCCTCGGCCCCGGGTTTGTGCAAATGTCCTCCGATCACGCTTCTAAGTTCTGAAAATAAACCAAACACCCAAATTAAACGTACGAAGGAGGAATATTGCACAACTTAAAGGATATAGTTACCAAATTAGCCTAAACTAACCTAAAAGCTACCATAAAATCAATTAAAAGCTAATCAAAAGCTAAGTAAATAAACCAAACATCAAGTTGGTTTGTAAAACTAATCTATGTTGGATTAGGAGTCGAAGTCCTATTAGCATTCTTTTGCTACCTGTGTTTTACTTTCCTAATTGGGAAAGGTTTTACTTAATTTTAGCATAGGAGTAGGAGTCTAATTGGCGTGTCAGCTGTAGTTTGCTTGTCGTCCAAGGGTTGTTAGAATAGATAAGTTTAGAGTTGTTATTTATGTTTATATTTATTAGTAGTTCATTAGTCTATGGAGTCTTAGTCTATATATTGTTTTAATCATTCCTTAATCATTACAATTGAGTCTTTAGCCAAAAACACACGTTTATCTTTGAAGTGTTGCATTATTTGCTTGCTTCTTTAACCACCGAAATTCTTGTGAGTTTTCCAAGATTATTCGAAGAGTTTGTGAGTGTTGTGAGTGATTCTAATACAAACAAGTTAAAAGCCTTAGTTTAGGATCCAAGAAACACAATCTTAAACCCTAACTAAACCGAATTAAAGAGTGAGTGTTCTTCTGTAATTCATCTTGTGCATTTTTATAAGGTGTGTGCTTCTTGCCTCACGTTACACATCAATTGTTATCAGAGCAACGGCGTAAGGCAGTTCCCTTCTAGACATTTTGAGTTCGAGTGCTTCGCCCATTTATATTTAGTCATTCTCTTCTCGTTGGGATCTTTCCTAGTAAAAGGGAAGTTTGAGTGCGAGTTCAAACTCGAGGCAGCTCTTCGATCTGAGGGATACTCAAACTAAAGTATAGTGTCTTACCGCGCTGACTGGCGTCGTGCAACTTTTTCCATCGACACAAAACCGGAATTAATTCTAGGTCAAATGCTAGTCCGTATTTTGGAGGTGGCGACATACGCAAAACGTTATTTGGACTCCAAGAAAGGTCCCAATGGTGTAAGTTTTTTCTCGGACAGTTTTTTGGGCAGTGGTGTGGACATTCTTGGTGGTTCTTGGAGGGTTCTTGGAAGTAATTTTACACAACCATGGGGGAAAACAACCAAGAAAGGATCAATGACTTGCTTCAACAACAAGTTGCTGCTCTGTAACAAGTCATAGCCACGTTAACTGTAAGCGTGTTAGGGAAGGAGAAGAAGAATGATGGTGGGGTAAGTGATAGGGCTTGAAGATATATATCAATGATTTTGATGGCACCCTTGATTCAGAAGTGTATTTGGAATGGGAAAGATCCATAGAACATTTCTTTGAATATAGGGAAACACTAGATGAAAAGCAATTACAAATTGCTAAGTTGAAGCTAACCAAGCATGCTGCTATTTGGTTAAAAGGGTTACAAGCTCAAAAAAGGAGGGATGGTAAGGGAAAGTTTCAATCTTGGCCAAGGTAAAGACTCATCTTAGGAGGAGATTTGTTCTAGCCAATTTTAAGCAAAGTTTGTACGTGAAGTGGAGCACTTTGAAGCAAGACTTTGGTTCATTGGCGGACTATACTAAGGAGTTTGAGAGATTAGCTATTGTGTGTGATATTGAGGAGAGGGAGGAACAAAAGTTATGTCGTTTCCTTGCTGGACTCAACAATAACATATACGAAAAGGTGGAGGTGCATCCCTATATCACCTATGATGAAGCTTGTAAGTTGGCTATGAAGTTTGATAGACATAAGAAGCATACAAAGCAACTGCTTCCTATGGGAAAAGAAGGGAGTTCGAAATTTAAGAGTCCTTATGTGGGAGGAAAGGAGGGTGGAGCTAATCCTAAAACACCTAATACTCGAAGCAGGGAGGTAGACAAGGGGAAACAGTGGAGATTTGTCTAGAATCAAGTGTTTCAAGCGTCAAGGCCACGATCATTACAAGAGGGATTGTCCTACCCCTAGGGCACTCACAATCATGGAGATTGAAGCCATAGGCATATAATCTTTCAGAGAAGAAGAGGATGAGAAGGAAGATGTAAATATGGACGAAGGGAGTAGTGATGAGGAGGTGGAAATTTGTAGCCCAAAAGTGGAAAGGAGCCTCATCATTAGGAGGGCCATGCCCGTACAAAAAGTGATGGACCAACTCGAACAAAGGGAGAACATCTTCTAAACCAAGTATAGAGTGAAGGGAGAATTGTGTGATCTAATTATAAATGGAGGGAGCATGACTAATGCTGTTTCTAAGGAGTTGGTGAAGAAGCTAAGCTTGAAAACCACGAGACACCCTAGACCATACAAGCTAAGATGGTTAGATGAACAAGGAACCTCTGTGAGAAAGCAAGACTAGTAGGATTTCAAATTGGATCCTATAGTGATGAGATTTTATGTGATGTTTTAAACATAGATGCGTGCCATATACTCCTAGGAAGGCCATGGCAATATGATAGGCAATCCAAGCATAATGGTGTCATTAATGTGTACAACGTTAGGAAGGATGGAGAGAAGGAGGAGTTGCTACCATTACCCCAGGTGAAATCAACCCCCTACTAAATCTAAGCTAAAGGAGACACTTTTGGTGGGAAGGAAGTAATGGAAAGGGAGATTGCCTAGGTTTAGAGTGCTATGTGTTGTCTAGCAAAGAGGAAGTGGAGGAACTAGAGGAGAAAAGCCTTGAATTAGCGCGATTGTTGGAGGAGTTTGAAGATGTGTTTTCAGAGGATTTACCACAAGAGATGCCACCAATTCGTGCATTGAGCACCAAATTGATCTAATCCAAGGGGCACCTATTTCAAACAAGCCATCTTATAGGGCAAATCCATAGGAAACAAAGGAGCTTCAATGGAAAATAGGGGAATTGATGGAGAGAGGGTACGTGAAGGAGTGTATTAGTCCTTGTGTTGTGCCTACCTTACTGCTGCATGAGAAGGATGTCACTTGGAAAATGTGTGTTAATAATAGAGCCGTGAATAATATTAATATCAAGTATAGGTTTCCAATCCCTAGATTAGAGGACATGCTAGATGAATTATGTGGTGCAAAGTTGCTTTCCAAGGTGGATCTTAGGAGTGGTTATCATCAAATTAGGATGAGAGAGGGGGATGAGTGGAAAACACCATTCAAAACAAAGCATGGACTCTATGAATGGCTTGTAATGCCATTTGAACTCACAAATGCCCCTAGTACTTTCATGAGATTGATGAATGAGGTACTTAGGCCATTCTTGGGTAGGCTTATTGTGGTGTACTTGGACGACATCATGGTGTATAGTAGAGATGAGGAGTCACATCTACAACATCTAAGGGATTGTTTGAGGTTTTGAGGAAGCAAAAACTGTATGGTAAGATAGAGAAGTGCACGTTTATGCAGAGTGAGATTAGCTTCCTTGGTTACATAATCATATATCAAGGGATCAAGGTGGATCCATCTAAGGTGCGTTGCTGCGATCAAATCTTGGCCAATCCCCAAAACTTTGTATGAGGTAAGATATTTCCATGGCTTAGCATCATTCTATAAGAGGTTTATACAAAACTTTAGTACATTGTTGGCTCCTATAACTGAGTGCACAAAGATGGGGACTAGTGTAAGGGTATTGGGGCGGTTTTGATTCAAGAAGGGAGTCCAATAGCTTACTTAGTGAGAAGCCTGGTGGTGGAAAGTTGAACTACTCCACATATGATAAGGAGTTTTATGTTATGGTGAGGGCTTTGGATCATTGGAGTCATTATTTGAGGCCACAAGCGTTTATATTGCATTCACATCATGAGTCCTTGAACTATATTCATGGACAACACAAGCTTAGTGATAGGCATGCCAAGTGGGTGGAATTCTTGGAATCATTCAACATAGTAGCTAAGTATAAGGCAGGTGAAGCTAATATAACCGACCCTTTATCTAGGAGGCATAACCCGTTGACAGTTCTTGATTCTAGGATACTTGGGTTTGAAATCATGAAAGAGTATTATCAAGAAGATCCGGAGTTCAACGAGTTGTATGAAGCATGTTCTTAGAGTCCTCAAGGGCATTACATAGTGAACGAGGGTTATCTCTTCAAGGGGAATAAGCTTTGTATTCTTAAATGTTCCATAAGCGGTTTACTTGTTAAGGAGGCTCATGATAGAGGAGGATTAACTAGACACTTTCAAAGACCTTTAAATTGTTACATGAACACTTCTATTGCCCACACATGATGGGGGATGTTCAAGCACAATTGGCGAGGTGTACGACTTGTCAAAAGGCTAAGAACACCTTTCATAAGGGACTCTATACTCCTCTACCTATTCCAAAGAGACCTTGGGAGGACATTAACATGGATTTCATAGTGGTTTTGCCTCGTATGCAAAGGGGAAATAATGCTATAATAGCGGTGGTGGATCGTATCTCTAAAACGGCTCACTTCGTGCCATGTCATAAGGTTAATGATGCTATGATAGTGGCTAATCTTTGTTTTAAGGAGATCGTGAAAGTAACTACATGGAGTTCCTAAATCCATTGTGTCAGATAGGGATAGCAAGTTCCTAAGTTACTTTTGGCGCACACTTTGGAGATTGTTAAGGACAAGGCTTTTGTTTAGCACATCTCATCATCCTCAAACAAATGGCCAAACAGAATTCACATATAGGACACTTGAGGCTTTTACACTGGGAAGGATTGGGATGTGAAGCTTAGCCATGCTGAGTTTGCATACAACTGTACTCCAACAAGCACAACAAAGTATAGCCCTTTCGAAGTTGTGTATGGTGCAAATCTTTACGTGCCTATTGATCTCATTACTTTGCCAAGGGATGAGTATATACATAAGGATGCACGTGAACATGTTGCTGCCATGATCAAATTGCATAAACAAGTGAGAACTCAAATAGAGAAATCCAACGAGGCTTACAAGAGAAGGGCAAACAAGCATAGAAGCCAACCAGAATTTCAACCTAGAGGTATGGTTGCATTGGAGGAAGGAAAGGTTCAGAGGGAAGAGAAAACACAAGCTTATGCCACGAGCTGAGAGGCCAGGTGATGGCGCATATAGACTTGATTTGCCAGGTGAGTGTTGAGGGCAACTCCTTCTCAAGAAGAAGGGAATGATACAAGATCAAGTGACCCATCATAATCTAATGGAGATCAAGAAGTTTTGCTAATAAGAAATATGGACGAGTACAATGAAAGGTTTAGTGAAGCTCATGGTCCGAGTCTCGAAGGAGAAAAGATGTGCATGGTGATCTCATGGAGTCCTAACTATGATTAGAGTTAGGAAAGTAAAACTCCTTGTTCTATTAGGAGTTGGTTTGTAACTCCTAATCATATTAGGAGTAGAGTTAGGAAAGTAAAACTCTAAATTCTACTAGGAGTTGGTTTGTAACTCCTAATTCTATTACGAGTAGGGTTGTAACTCCTAATTAGGAGAAGGTTTTAACTCCTAGTTCTATTAGGAGTTGGTTTGTAATACTAATCCGTGTTGGATTAGGAGTCAAAATCCTATTAGTAGTCTTTTTCTACCAAGTTTTACTTTCCTACTTGGGAAAGATTTTACTTGGTTTTAGCATAGGAGTAGGAGTCTAATTGGCGTGTAAGGTATAGTTTGTTTGCCGTCCAAGGGTGGTTAGAATAAATAAGTTTAGAGTTGTTATTTATGTTTTATCTTTATTAGTAGTTCATTAGTTTAAGTAGTCTTAGTCTATATATTATATTTATCATTCATTAATCAATACAATTCAGTTTTCAGCCAAAAACATTCGTTTATCTTTGAAGAATTGCATTGTTTGCTTGCTTGTTTAACCATCGAAAGTTCTTGTGATATTTCTAAGATTATTCGAAGAATTTGTGAGTGTTATGAGTGATTCCAATACTAACAAATTAAACCCTTAGTTTAGGATCCAAGAAGCATAATCTTGAACCCTAACTAAATCGAATTGAAGAGTGAGTGTTCTTCTTTAATTCATCTTGTGCGTTCTAGTAAGGTGTGTGATTCTTGCCACATGTTACACATTAGATATGAAGTATTATATTTGGATAATTTTGTGTCTTCTGAAATGTTGTAATGTGAATCTTATAATAAATTATTATCACAAAATAATTGTGAATTTTGGAAATTGGATGACTTGTAAGATGATATGGATTACTTTGTTTTTTTTTTGTTTTTGAAATGTAGCAATTTGGGTTTTATTATCCGGAAGATAGTGACATTGCAAATAGGATGAGTACATGAAAATTATGATAGTGTAGTTAAATTGGAAATTAGTATCTGCATTTTCAATATGGGGTCTTTTGAGCACAAAAGAATGAGATAATTTACCAATTCATAATATTTAGATATCAGTATACCATGAGATTGGTACCATTGTTATTGGATTGGTACCAGAATAACATAAGTTTCGGTTTTTTCAACATATACCTCTGATAAATTTTTTTATTCATTATATACCCCCAGGCTTTTCAAAATTCACCATATACCCCCCAATTTTCAAATAATCCACATCATGACCTTAGTGACTAACATCGGTCAACTCTGTTAGTGATTAACACCTAATTAGCTCATAATCTCTATTTAACCTATAATTAAACTTATATCATCATTTCTCTTTCTTGCTCCATAACTTTACTCCTTCTTTTTGTCATTACCCGAGTCTTTCCCCTTCCGGGCACCATCACCGGCTACCTCTTCCTCCTCACTGCACCTACACCACCACCACAACACCGCCATTGCCACCACCCCGCGCACCATGACCACCTCCACCAACCACCACAACCCCTGTCCTCCGCCTACATCACATTTTTTCCATCCCTTCTAAACACCCCCTAAGATAAAGCCTGAAAATTTAAGCCATAAAAATGGTCGTTGCTTCAATTAATTTATGGCTGTAATTGTGGTGGTGGTGCTCCGTCTGGTGGTTGGGGTGGCTATGGTGATGGTGACAGGAGAAAGAGTAGGGTGGTTAGAGGTGCGCCAGTAGTGGGTATCTGCCTTTGAGGTTGGTTCCACTTCATTTGATCCATGAAATACAAAAGCCAAGAACTTCTAAGAGCTGAAACATAAACTTATAATCACCCTCCTTGACAAATTACTAAAACCTACGACTACACACATGAGACATTTTGTAGAAATCCAAGAAACATTAGTTGCATCCCCCTATCCGGATGTCCCTAAGATACTCAAACCGCTGTCTCGATTTGGAAGGTGGGAGTCATGAAACACATTTTTAGCTCTACCACAAGCATATTGGACTTTGGAATTATACACCTGCATCACTAGAATAGCAAAGCATGATGACTTCACATCAATATTAGATTAAGAGATCTCAACTTTCTTTGAGTGGGATGATTTATGGTTGTAATTGTGGTGGTTGTGGTCTGCCTGGTGGTTGCGGTGGTTGTGGTGATGGTGACAAGAGAGGGAGTAGGGTGCTTAGAGGTGCGCCAGTAGTGGGTAAATTGGATTAATTGGTGGTGGTGTTAATGATGGATGAGAGAGAGGGGGTAGTGGATAAATTGGATTAATTGGTGGTGATGTTAATGATGGAGGAGAGAGAAGGGGAAGTTGGTTAATTGGGTTAGGGAGAAAGAAAGGGAGGAGAGAGATTAAAGGAGGTAATTAAGGGTTAGTGGAATAATTAGATCAATTAGGTGATAATGACTAACGTAGTTAACCGCCATTAGCCATTAAAGGCATTATGTGGATTATTTGAAAATCGGGGGGTATATGGTAAATTTTGAAAAGTCGGGGTATATGGTGAATAAAAAAAATTTATCGGGGGTATATGGTGAAATAACCTCATAAAATTACTGTTGTGTGTTATTAATGTAGGAACATGGCTAAAAAAACTTCTAATCGAGAAGAGATTAAAAGAAAGTGCATAGGAGATGAAGTTGGACCACTTTTCTAACCTGTGCGACTAAAGTGAAAGAAGTAAAAACTGAACAATTGAGTTAGCATTAACTTTGTGACTATCCCAAAAATAGTTACCCCTTTCACATTAGTAATTTGGAATTTTCAGTTCTTGTTGATTGCAAGCATTATCTTTAAATTCTTTTTTCCCTACATCTATTCCCAATCAAGTTTTCAGCATAATTAGCACAATGGAAATATATTCTTGAATTATTTTTAAAATCTTAAGTTACCCGCTTGACAAAAAAGCTCTAGGATAAGATGCTTCGCTATCGTGTGCTACTGAGCTTGAATGGGCCTGAAAAAGAAGACGGCGACGTCGATAAATGGCTCTCCGGCACCGGAGTCGTCTTCAGGACACAATAAGCAGCTGCCTAAAGACGGAGGATCGAGTACTGAAGAGCAAATGAATGTCACAGTAACTACAACTAAATAAGGTGATGCTTTGAACCCGATGATTGAGAAATCTTCTCCGGTAGTTCAAAACTCTCTTTCTAAGCATCATGAAGATGCTAGCCAGAAGTGGAAGGGGTTTACTGGTCAGAATCGAATGGGAGAGAAAGGTATGGGTCTAAGCTTTGTTGCTCCAGTTTTTGTTGAAGGTAAACCAGTTGCTAAACTGGATAAACTTAAGATTGAGAATTAAGTGAACAATGGGCTAATGCTCTAATAATGTATGTTGTGGGTCAAAACCCAACAATTAATGCGATGAATGCTTATATGAAATCTCAATGGAGTCTTTCAACTGATCCTGTTATATATAAGCATGAAGAGGGTTATTTCATAGTGAAACTTGGGAGTCAGGAGGATACATATTCTATTATATATGCTGGCCCTCATTTATTTTTTGGGAAACCCTTGATTATCAAACAGTGGACTGCTAGCTTTGATTTTCATAAGGAGGTTATGAAAGTGATCCCAATATGGGTTAAGTTGCCTGATCTATCACTTAATTGCTGGAGTGATAACTCTCTTAGTAGGATTGGAAGCTTACTGGGTGTTCCAATATATGCTGATGAATGTACTACTAAAGTGCTTAGAGTGTCTTTTGCTCGGATTTTGATAGAAATGGATGACACAAAGGATGTTCCTAGAGAGTTGAATATAGAGGATCATAGTGGTAGGATTTTTACACAGAAGGTTGTCTATGATTGGCGTCCTGCATTTTGTAATAAATGTCAACTCATTGGCTATAATTGTGAGAAAGCTGTTCCTAAAACACTTGTTAAGCAAGTGCAAAAATGGGTGCCAAAGGTTCCTACTTCTATTCCTGTTACATCTGTAATGGGTCCTGAGAATACTGGTGCTCCTCCTCTAATAGTAGATCCTAGTTCATCTGGTGGTCCTACTAGGGAAGTAGAGCTAAGTATTGCAGAGACTCCTGTAACCACACCAGTTAATACTCCTGAACCTACCCACGGAGAAGTGGAAGAGGAGCCTTGGAAAGTGGTCACTAGGAAGTCTATGGGTGAACAGGTGACTTTTCATTCAACCAGAATGGTCACTTTCAATCAAGACCCAGTCAGAACTGGGGGTGTTAGGGGACCTAATCCTTATTTGTCCTGATGAATCTGTTGCTTGGAATGTGAGAGGTCTAAATGACCCTCTTAAAATAAAAGAAACCAAGATTTTTATGCAACAACAAAATGTGGAGGTGTGTGCCTTATTTGAGACTAGAGTGAGAATCCAAAAAGCTTCTAGTGTTTAGAAGAAGTTTGGTAATGTTTGGACTTGGGAAAGTAACTATGACTTCTCACCTAGAGGTAGAATATGGATAGGGTGGAAGCCAGGGGTGGTTACAGCTACTGTTGTCAGGAAGATAGAACAATGTGTAGTTGTGCAAGTTGCAAACCAGGCTGATACTCAAGCTTATACACTTATATTTGTGTATGGGCTGCACACTATTGCAAATAGGAGACAATTATGGTTAGATTTAAGAAGTATTGTGGATAATAGACCCATACATCATAATAGGTGATTTTAATGCAATTAATCAAGCTACTGGCAAGATTAATGGTGCTCCAGTGAGTGAAGCTGAGACTGTGGATTTTACTGAATTTATTATGGATGTGGGAATCATGGAAACTCCTTGTAATGGAGCTTACTATTCTTGAAATAATAAATGTATAAGTGATAATAAGATTTCTAGTAGAATTGACAAGGCCTTTATCAATGATCTTTTGATCCATAAGTATCCTAATTTGATGGTGCAATACCTTCAAGGGGGTATCTCTGATCATACTCCCCTAGTTGTCTCTTTTTGCACAGCTCAAGATGAAGGTGACAGACCATTCAGGTAAACAATATCTTATCTGAAGATGTTAACTTCTTAGACACAGTGAGAGGGGCTTGCCACTCTACTGGTGCTCACTTTAAGCTTAAGAATGTTTGGCTTAAGCTTAAAGCTGTGAAAATAGCTCTGAAAAGCTTGCACAAAATCACTATTCCCAGGCTCATTTAAGAGCTGATGACTATAGAAACCAGCTTGCAGATGTTCAAGCAAGGCTTAACATTACTGATGAAGAAGAGCTGCAGATGGCTGAGAAAGTTTATGTGGACAAGTTAAGGATCTGGTCTCGTATTGAGAGTAGAATATTAAGACAAAAAGCTAGAATTAGTTGGATTTCACTTGCTGATTCCAACACAAAATTCTTCTTTACTGCTGTGAAAGTGAGGAAGGCAAAGAATGCTATTACAATGCTGCAGACTGCTAATGGTGATCTTTTAAAAAAGAGAGAAGAGATTCAGGTGGAAATTATTGAGTTTTATAAAAACCTTATGGGGTCTAGTGCAAGCTCTCTTCGTGCTATTGATTTCAGACCATCGGATCGGTGGAGACAAATTGAGTTTTAATGCCAGAACCTCCCTAGGCAAGCCTGTTACACATGATGAGATTGATTAGGCTCTTTTCTCTATTGATGACAATAAAGCTCCTGGAGTAGATGGGTTTAATGTAGTGTTTTTTAAGAAGAGTTTGGGCATTATTAAGGCTGATTTATATGATGGGATTGAGGAATTTTTTCAAACTTCTTTCATTCACCACCCTATAAACATCACATCTATTACTCTGGTGCCTAAGATTTCTCAGGTTCTTCAGGCAAAAGATTTCAGGGCAATTGCCTGCTGCTTAGTGCTTTACATGATTATTGCCAAGATCCTCACTCATAGGCTTCATCATGCTATAAGTGAGGTTGTGAGTCCTTCACAGGCTGGGTTTATTTACCAAACTGATTAAGGGTTACTCTAGAGCTCATGTGTCTCCCAGGTGTGTTATTATAGGTAGATATAAAAAAAGCTTATGACTCAGTTGAATGGTTGTTTTTGGAAAGTGTGTTGGTGGAACTTGGGTTTCCTACAAACTTTGTCAATTGGATTATGGCTTGTGTGAGGGGAGTTTCTTATATTATTATGCTGAATGGCATCCCTTCCCCTCCTTTTCAAGCAAAGAAGGGTCTAAGACAGGGAGATCCACTTTCACCCTTTCTTTTTGCCATTTGTATGGAATACTTGAGTAGATGTCTTGGTGAGCTGAAGGAAAACCCGGATTTTAACTTTCATCCTAAATGTGAGAGGTTGTATCTGACACATCTCATGTTTGCTGAAGATTTACTTTTATTTTTAAGAGCTGATGTTATTTCTGTCACCAAGATTATGGCAGCTTTCAATAAGTTCTCTCAAGCTTCAGGTTTGGAGGCAAGTTTGGAGAAAAGCAATATCTACATTGCTGGGGTTAGTGATCATGAAGCAGCCTATCTAGCAGAAACTGTGCAGCTACCTCTTGAGGTTTTGCCTTTCAAGTATTTGGGAGTCCCACTCTCTTCTAAGAAGTTGAATTTCTCTCATTGCAAAGTCCTGATTGATAAAATTACAGAGAGAGCTCAAGGATGGATGACTAAGTCTCTCTCTTATGCAGGTAGACTTCAACTTGTGAGGAGTATTTTCAGCATTATGCAGAATTATTGGGCTCAAATCGTCCCTCTTTCAAAGAAAATTATAAGAGCCGTGGAATCAGTGTGTAGGAAGTTTCTGTGGACTGGTAAGACTTTGGACTCAAAGAAAGCTCCAATAGCTTGGAGTAACTTCTACAATCCTAGAGTTGCTGGGGGTGGGAATCTGATAAGCATGGAAATTTGGAACAAAGCTGCTGTGCTTAAGCTTCTTTGGGCTCTAGCTTTTAAAGCTGACAAGCTTTGGGTCGAATGGATCAATGCATACTACCTGAGAAGGACTGATTTTTGTAATGTTGCTATAAGTAGCAACATGTCATGGCAATTAAAGAAAATTATAAAGTCCAGAGATAAGCTTCAGGACATTGGAGGATGGGCTGACGTAGGCGTGATTTTATTTTCGCCTATCGCGGTGTGAGCGCGTATTTGACTACCCCATTGTTAATGTTTTATTGAAATTCGTTTTTGAAGTCGCCAACAATTCTTTAAAGGAAAACTTATAAATCTAATTGGATATTGAAAACTGTAGGGACATCTTAGGGACTTATCCAATGTAGATTTTCCCCACCTGACTCCATAGATGGTCATGAACCATAGATTGAGTTCGGGGGTGAGGGTACGAATATGGTCATAGTGAACCAAATTCGCCCATTGCTGGCCTTTACTAAATATCGATTCATATAATAGTTTTATGCAAAAGAATAAGCATATAACGTTTTAAGCACCCTAAAAATATTTGTCTAGGTTGGTTCAGGAAACACATAAAAGACTATTTTTTAGTGACAAGTTATTAAGCAATAATATTACAAGGTACCTAGCAGGTTGTCCAAATTATCTGAATTAGTTAGAACAGTCATTTAGGTCTTGTTTACCAATAATAACGTGTGGGTGATAAAAAGCATGCAAGACAATCATAACAACATGAATGTTATATACAAAAATAAGAGGAAAAGAGGTTAGAATGTACAATAAACATGATTATTTAATTCAATAACTACATCATGACAATAAATTATTAGTAACTTCAATACAATATAAATAAAGGAATTATTCAAGGGTCCTCAGGAGTATACCTGTGCGGTTTAGGCCTAAGAGCGTAACGACCTTCAGGAGGAGCAATCTTGAAACCAAAAACGCAATGTGATTGAGAACTAGAAAAGGATTGACGTGTTTAATGTGTTTGGAGGTTCGAAATATAGTACGTAAGTATTCGTGATTTAAAGTGCTCGAGAAATAAAATTGAAAAACTGTCCTTTGATTCGGGAAATCAAAGGTATTTATAGGAAAAAGGAAAGTGTGCCTCAAGCGCCTACCTGCGCCAGGCGCTGGCTTAAGTGTCGAGCGCAAATCCACGTGTCAGGCGCACGTTGGTGCACCTTGACGTGGCACCCCAGTAGAAAACGTACACGTGGTACCTGTTCTTTAAAAAAAGATAGAAAAGAAAGTTGGCGTGTCACACGGAGTAGTGCGCTAGGAGCAGGACTGCGTGCGGGGCCCGGTGGGGCGGGCCGCTCATTTTTGCAGTCACTTTTTTAACAAAAAAAAAAATATTTTTTATCCCTTAAAATCCGGAGATTGAGTTTTTGCAGAATAAAAATCTGATTTGCATTTATTAGAATATTTATTAAAAATAATCAATAAACAATTGGGCTTTTAAAAATATTTTAAATGGACTCAAAATATTTTATGGGCTTAAAATACAATTAATGGTCATGAACAATTAATTAGGCTTTCGAATAAGATTTCAAAATACATTTTAAACTTATTTTGGGTTGGCTTTTCGGATTGCTCTTCCGTTGGATTGCGCCAACTAAAACCGCGGTATGTTTCATCATTGGATCTTTAAATGGGGAGACACGATTATGTGTCTACAGAAGCCCCCACTTTGATCGAGGTTTGTGAAACCAAAAGTCAAAGTATACGTGTCGGGACGGAGAATGATTTATAGATGCTCTGCAATCCAAAATCACTCTTTTGAGCCGGTACCTATAAAATAAGCAAAAGCTTCATGAACAGACATGTGCGGAACATATTTGTAAATATGTAAAAATGAGATGGTGTGTGAAAGAAGGTGTCATGAGCTATTTTAGTCCGGCTCATGTCGGAGTTACGAGCTATTTTAGTCGGGCTCATATCGGAGTTACGAGCTATTTTAGTCCGGCTCATGTCGGAGTTATGAGCTATTTTAGTCCGTCTCATGTCGGATTTCGAGTGGTAACGGTCCGGACACATGACGGAGTCCTCAGCCCTTCTGGTTGGTGATGGTCCACAGACCTAACGGAGTCCTCCGCCTTTCTGTCCGCAGACCTGACGGAGTCCTCCGCCTTTCTGTCCACAGACCTGACAGAGTCCTCCGTCTTTTTGATTGATGGTGCTCCGCAGACCTTATGGTGAGGTGTTATTATGAGCGTATGAGAGAAACTTTATGAGATGCTGCCGTGTGATTAGTGTGGAGAGATGGCCTTGAGAAAATATGAGGAGTGTAGGGATGATATATATAGGTTTAGGTAGTTGGGATGCAATAGGTTTCCGAAACCTAGTCGGTCTCTAAAAGATTTTTATTAAAAAGATTTTAGAAAAAAGTTAGATAAAAAATATTTAAAAATACTTTGGAGAAAGATTATTTTTGTATAAGATATTTTTATTAATAAAACTAATGAATATAATTAATTAATTATATAATTAAATTGGGCTAGAAAAGAGGTTTTTTTTTTTAAAAAAATTGGGCTTTCATAAAAACTATTTTTAAAAGGTTTTTTCAAACATGGGATTTTAAAAAGTTATTTTAAAACGTTTTAGAAAGTGGGATTGATAAAACTAATTATAAAAAAGGTTTTCGGAAATGGGTTTGTAAAAAAGATTAGAAAATGGATTGGGTTTAAAACATTTTATTTTAGACTCGTTCTTTATTCTTTCCTCGATCGGGACCAATTTGAGCGGGGTATTAGTCATCATAGGATACTAAATGGGAAGACATGATTATGTGTCAACAGAAGCCCCCACTTTGACTGAGGTTTGTAAAGCCTAAAGTCAAAGTATACGTGTCGAGGCGGAGAATGATTCTAGATGCTCTGCAATCCAAAATCACTCTTTTACGCCAGTACCTGCAAAACAAGCAAAAGATTCAGGATTAGACATATGTGAAACACATATGCAAAAATAAACGTAAATTTGCAAAAATGAAATGATAAGAGAAAAGGGTATCATGAGCTATTCTGGTTCACTCATGACGGGGTAGAGCTGCATCCCGCTCTAGGGTTGTGCTTATCACGAGCTACTCTGGTTCACTCATGACGGTGTAAATCTGCATCCCGCTCTAAGGCTGTGCTTATCACGAGCTACTCTGGTTCACTCATGACGGTGTAGAGCTGCATCCCGCTCCAGGACTGTGCTTTATGTGTAGAGCTGCATCCCGCTCTAAGGCTGTGCTATATGTGTAGAGCTGCATCCCGCTCTAAGGCTGTGTTATATGTGTAGAGCTGCATCCCGCTCCAGGGTTGTGCTATATGTGTAGAGCTGCATCCCACTCCAGGGCTGTGTTATATTTAGGCCCGCACGCCTTGGCGGAATATAACTCGTATAGAGTTGTTCAATGCTGGATACCTGTAAATGCAAAGAATACACAGATATGCAGATAGAAAAGGAGTAACTTCCGAAAAGTTCATTCGCTGAAAAGCGATAAAGAAAAGCATAACTTACGAAAAGTTCATTCGCTTAAAAGGGAGGAAGAAAAGAATAACTTACAAAAATTTTATTCGCGTGAAAGGGATTATTCGAGGTAGATTGATTTGGGTTAGAAGCAATTGGAATAGGAATAACTTGCGAAAAGTTCATTCGCTCAAAGCGAGAAGGAATAACTTGCGAAAAGTTCATTCGCTCAACAGCGAGAAATATAACTTACAAAAAGTTCATTCGCTAAAAAGGGAGAGATATAACTTATGAAAAGTTCATTCGCTAAAAAGCGAGAAATATAACTTGCGAAAAGTTCATTCGCCAAAAAGCGAAAAGGGATAGGACATACTGATGACCTAAAGTATGAGATATAGTGTAAGTGTGAAACTGTGTGACACTAGACTGCAGAATGTTTATAAGATGTGTGTGTATGTGTGACTCGATGATTGATGCTAGGATCCTATGGCTAAGGATGACCGATGCATGCAATATTGGACATGATGTTTGTATAATGCGAAATGCAGCTATGTAATGCAAATGCAAAGGTATGACACTAATGCAGAGATATGATATGATGCTTTGTTGTTCCTCCAAGCTTAATTTTTCGTTTAGAAAATTGTTTTTGAAAGAGGAGAAATGCGAAGCCTCCAAGGATGATCCATGTAGGTTATGTTTGATTCGAAATGCGTTGTAGGACGAATCTTCGATTTTAGTTGGTTACGGACCAAAGTGAGCCCCTAAAATAGTTAGGATCTTGTATTATTTTCTCGTATGGGTCTAGAGCCCACAATCTTTTGTATCGACTCGTAATGAAGTCCTTATCAAGGTACACATTGAGCCTATGAAGGAGGAGAAATGGAAATCCCTCAAGGATGATCCATTCAGTTAATAGATTATTTTGGATTTGAAATACGTTGTAGAACGAGTCTTCGTAATGCTTGAGTTGTATACGCTTCGAGTTTTATATGCCAAGGGCCTAAGTGAGCCCATAAAAAGGTGTGATCTTGTATCCGTGTAGGTTTAAAACCCAAGATTTCATGTATGGACTCGTAATGAAGTCTTTAGCAAAGTACGCTTGGAGCCTATGACTTTCTATGCGAACTTATGATGAAGCCTCCAGGAACATGGAGTTGATGTAGTATCAAACTTAATTGCTTGATTTTGAATATATCACGTCACGCTTAGGGGAAGTTTCGACCAAAGACTGCATATAGGAATCCTAATAAGGTGAAAAAGACAAGAAAGGCCAAAGACGGGAACACTCAAAGGATGAGGCACGGTCATAGCGTTGAGTGTTAAAAGGTTATGCTAAGGTTGGCTTAGAAGTGATAATATAGTTCAGAAAACGGCAAGGGATAAGAATAAGAAAAAGGCGGAGCCATAATGAATTGACTCACGCAATAAGGTAGGATAATGATGCAGGTTCAAATCCCAGTCTAGTTTCTAAGGGTAGGATTGAGTATTGAAAATTCATGATATGGGCGATCGCACTTTTCTCATGGGCCTAGGCGAGCCTTAAAAAATATGTTTTGGATTAGAATGGTCGGGCCTTAAAAGAGGTTACCTACGTATCCATGATGGAATCAGGCCAGTCGTAGCTCTTAACATTTTAATTGGTGGCCGAGCATTTTGCTTGGAGCCATTTGCAACAAATTTGGCATTGATTTGGAAGAGGTCTTTGGCGAGGGTGGATAATACTGTAGGTTTGGTTTGGTTTAAAGCGGCCGGACCTCAAGGTGAGGTTTCCTACGTATCTTTAGCAGAATCAGACCATTCGTAGTTCAGGCTAATGAATGAGATCGTGCCCTGACTTTTGCCTAAGTCGCCCTTATGAGTTTTCGACCTAGCGGGCTTTGGTTTGTCTTTTTATGGCTTATTGGGATGCGACATAGTTATGGGTTGTTTATAAGAAGGTTTTTTTTATATAGAGGTATGATTTGACCTGTAATTTTTTTTTGGTTCTGGAGGTCAAGGCCTTTTCGTTAAAGTTTGGGTTGAAAGTTAAAGGTTTTGAAAGAAGTACATTCGACAAAGTTATTGATGGGCTTATTTGCAACACTTCTTTTTTTTCGATACTTTGCACTTTTTTCCATCATTTTTTTTGCTTTTGATTTTTTTTTGCTTTGATTTTTTTTGTTGTTGCTGTTTTTTTTTACTTGCCCTTTACATTGAATGGTTGTCAAATGTACTTCCCATGGGGTAGGTTAAAGGGAGAGGGATGTTATGTATTTAGGTTGAAGGGGATGATCAGGATTGGAGAAATAGTTGTGGTGAAAGGAGGAATGCCTCTTTTATGCCAATTTGTTCATTGCCTTTATTAGAATAGTCATGAGAATTATAAATTCATTTTCTTTTAAGGCGACAATCGTGATTGCCATTGATACTCATTAATGCAAGGTTAGAGAATAAATAAATACTCATTTTTTAATTGAAAATCATGAGTACATACAATAAAAGGGAAATCCTATACTAGACTGGGCAAAATAAGATAAATGAAATAGAAAATGAAATCCTAAATCTAGACTCCAACATTATGCGTGACAAGTGATCTTAAATCTGAGGCATTTTTGTAGTAGGAGAAACTGGAAGTCTCCCATCATCAATCATGTCCTGAATAAGGCCTCACATTGGGTAGCAATTGTCAGTCTTATGTCCATGGCCTGTATGGTACTTGCAATAAGCATCTTTGTCCCAATTTGGCCCCCTTTCATCTTCGTCTGGATCTGGAGTAGGCCCAAGAGGGGAAAGTGCGCCTTTTGCGCGAAGGCTGTCAAAAGCTTTTCCATAAATTACACCCAGTGAGGTATATTCTCTCTTGCGTTTTCTTCGAGGTCTGGTAGGAGCCTATATGAAATTAATGGCGTTGTTCTTGTTGTTGTGGGGGGTTTTTCAGCAAATTATCCTCAATCTGGATACCCACATTATAAACTCTTGTGAAGCTATTAAGACCCAAGTATTTAAGGTGATTTTTGTATTTAGGGAGGCAAGTCTTCTTCTGCAGGCCTTAACACCATATGGGTTGATTTCTCTCTCCACCTATTTAGATAAGTGGTAAAACCTTCATTTTGACCTTGTTTAAGAAGCTTGAGTTCTCTAAGGGAGGTTTGCAGTTGTGCGTTTGATTCATATTGCTTCATGAAAGCAGTAATAATATCTTCCCAAGTTTCAATTTGCTTGGGGTCCAAGGAATAGAGCCAATTTTGGCAAATTGGGTCCAACGATATCAGGAATAGCATTGGGTACAATTTAGGGTTAACTGATTTGATAATCATGGTTGCACGAAAGTTTCTTAATTAAATGGTATTTTGGATAATCAATTGGTTTGAACTTCGGAATGTCAGTTGTAGTGAATTTTTCAGGATGTTTTCCCTTTAGTTTAATGTTATCAATGGGCTCAAAATAGGAATTTGCTTTGGTTACCCTATGAACAATACTCTCCAATTTCTTGTTAAATCCAAGAGATTCACCAGACTCGACCTTCGCAAGCATTATAGCTATTTCTTCCATTATACTTGACAGCTTGGTGCAGACACCAAATTTTGAACCTCTGTTGTGCATAAACATTATAAAATAAATTTTTTTGAAAAGAAATAAAAATAATGAAAACCGTCATGTGGAGCTTGCGCCCCGTCAAAGGCTTGTTTTGTCTCGGAGCGCGAGTTTCATTCCGTCGTATGATTTTCCTTTTTTTTTTTGCATTTTAGTCATACAATTCCGGCTTAGAAATACAATTTTTCGTAAGTCGTAGTCAATAACTACAGCCACCGGTTTAATAAAATAATTTGTAGTATAATTATGCTCGTCTTTACTAATTTGACGAGTTTTCATTAATTGTTTTAGGTTAGTTTTTCGAAAAACAGAAAAAATGAGTCGCAATTAGGCGCCGGAATTTTAATCGTCTTTCGAAACCGGTAGGAATCCGTTTTCTTGATGATCAAGTCATTGTCCATTGGATAAAGAATAAGAATATATTTTTTAACCACCAATCACAGAAAAACGACGATTTGCGTCTCACCATCTGCGTCGCACAACAGGACAAAAGTCGCAGAAGACTCATTTGCATCGCATGCAGCAGGGAATCGACGCAAAAGACGAAATATGTGCGTCGTATTTAACTAGCATGCGACGCAGATAGTCATCTGCGTCGGATGTTAATTAGGGTGCGACGCAGATGATTCCACTCAAATTCCTCTTTCACGAGCTCAAAAAATGCAGAAATTAATGATTTGGGCTTATCTGCGTCGCATGGGCTATATGTGCGACGCAGATAAGGCTGCAGGCCCGCGCGCTTCATTCCCTTATATTTCAAACCCTAACTTCTTTGTCTAGCTTCTTCAGCCGTTTTTCTCTCTCTATCCCTCTCTCCCTCTCTCTCTTTCTCATACCACCAGTTCATCATCAACAACTTCATCATCAACCACTGCCGTTCTTATTTTTCTCTTTCTCCTTCGCATGCAACGAATTCACGAATTCAAGAACGGCGTGTTTGAATTATCCACAACAATGCAAGTGCAGAGGAGAGAGAAAATGGCAAAGAAAACCACTCTGAAAAACTCCAACCCTAAATCAGGAGGGAAAAATCGTTCAGGAGGAGACAAAAGACTGAAGAAAAGCACCGGCCCTCGCTTGCCGTCGGCGTTTTGGAAACGACTCGATAACTTCATTCCTTTAGCCGGAATTCCTCGCTGCGATTCTCACCATCGATTCTCTCTCTCCTCCCTCTGCCACTGCCACGTCACTCCCCCTGCCCCTGCCGCTGCGAGTTCTCACTAAACTCCGTCGAGCCCACTGCCAAGTCATAACATTTCCGTTTTCCGACGAGCGGCGAAAATTCGTTTTGACAGGTTCGAATTTCGTTTCTCATTTTTTGATCTGATTTTCTATTTTAGTTTTCAAATCTGAAAATTCGTTTTTTCATTTTCAGATCTGAAAAATAAGAACTTTTATATCTGAAAATTCGATCTTTAATTTTCAGTAAATTTTAGTTCTTTTTAGCTAACTTATGCGTTTACTTGCTATTTGTATCATATTTTCAAGAAGTCTACAACATTGCAAAGTTGAAGAATGAGATTTTCAAGCAAGATTCCAGAATTTAGGTTTAGTTTTCATTTTTTAGGAAGTTTCTAGTGTTGTAAGTTACTTTCAATTTTTTTTTAGATCTGGTAAAATTTGTAAGCCATATGTGTAAATTACTTTTTTTTAATGAAATTGAGGTACATTCATCTTTTCTTTCTCGATTTTCTTGTGGATACTGTTTTTTTTTCTTTTTGAGATGTGATAAAAATCAGAGCTGGACTAAGAAATAACATATCTATGAACATTTGTGAAGATTCAGTGGTCTGGTCTGGAGTATAAATCATGGGTTGATAAGCCTCATGTGCGTCGCACATAGCACTACATGCGACGCACATGAGTGAGGCTGGGGGCCACCTGCGTCGCACTTTACTCTTCATGCGACGCAGATGAGTCTTTGCTGTTGTCACGAGCGAGGATTCATCTGCGTCGCATGAAGAGTAAAGTGCGACGCAGATGGCTAATCAACTGCGTCGCGTCGGATACGACGCAGATCCTGTATCCTGATCTGCGTCGAGGCCTGTGCCGTCGGATTTATGTCCGACACAAATAGGCGCCTCGCATCCGACGCAAATCGTCTATTCTGTACTGGTGATCCATTAGTTAAGGAATAAAAATCATGAAAAGGAATAAAAATCGGAATCAAATCTGAAGTGTAAGAACCAAGAATCCGATTTTTTTTCCGGAAGATTCGAGCTGTGCGCGAGGCACACGATCATGCGCCAGACGCACGATCATGCGCCTAGCCCACAACAGCTTTGTGCGCCAGACGCATGCCCGTGCACCAAGGATGTGTCTAGCGCAGTTGCCTAGTCAGCTTTTCCTTCAAGTTTTTCGATGCATTTCTACGTATTAGGATGTATTTAGGACGAGCTATAACTCGGATTTTGCCTCATTGGTGTAAAGATCACATCAAATCTAAAGAGAATAAGAATATTGGTATTTCCAATAAATTTGATGATGTAGGAAGATTTGAGGTGATTTAGTGATGTCATTAAGGTGATGTCAGTGGGGTGATGTCATTAAGATAATATGGGATGTTAAAAATGAGATTTTTGGGTGAAAAATATGATTTTCTACCTTCTTCAAACCCTAATTCATCACCTCATTTCCCTATAAATGCCCCCTTCTTTTTACTTCTAAGGGGACAACTTCTCACAACTAAAAAATCTCAATACTACTTTGCTTCTCCCTAATTCCTCCCTTTAAGAAAAATCTCATTCAAAAAAGGAAAGCAAAAGTTATAATTAGTAAGTAAGAAGTTCATCAAAAGAAAAACACCAAAAAGGGTTTTAGTTAGTAATTAAGTGGTTTTAGTTAGTAATTAAGTGCATTTAGAAACTCACTTAGAAATTAAGGAAATCACAAAAAAAGTAGAAAACTTTGCAAAAAGGAAGTGCATCATTGAGATAGCAAGGTAAAGTTAAAGTTCCTGTTATTTTTCTTAATTATCCTCTTAATCACATACTAACTTTCTCTCTTTTTTTTTCTCTTATCATTTTTTAATTTTTGGAGTGATTTGGGTATGTGGAAGTCCTAATAGGTTTCCAACCTTAAATCACCCCACCTAACGGGGAGACTCTTAGAAAATATGTGCTTATGTGATTTTTGTTAATCAAGTTGTTGTTCATTACCAAAATCATGTTTTCATAAAACAAATTCAAGTAGAGCTGTGCATAAACATCTCCATAAAAAGAAAATGTGATGCTGTAATTATGGTCAGTTTCAATTTTGCACTTCATTTTATTTTCCGTCTGTATTATGTGAATAGTTTATAGGATGTAATATTGTTTCTATGAAGTTCAAGATGTTTCCAGAAACTGGGCTTTGGAATTACTAAAAAAGAAATTTGTACGGTTAATTAAAAATCATACAACATTGTTGTGCAAAACTGATTTTGTCCAGTACCACATAAGCTTGTTCTTTTAATACAATTTAAAATAAACTCATTTAGATAAAACTAAAAAAACATCAACTTTAAAATAGACATCAGTAGCTTTCCCAAAATATAAAAATCATGTTCATAGGAATTTTATGTAATTTTATCTCATTTTTACAAAAACATTCATGCAAATCACTAAATTCCAGAACACTAAGATGTCCAATTCAAGTGAAAATTTCCAGTCTATTCCTTCAAAGTGTCTAGACTGTTCATACCAATATTCACTTCAAACTAAGTTCAGTAAGTTGGATTTCAAAGAACACATTGGATAAAGGTCCTGTTTTGACAGGTTTTAGAATAAAATTCACCATAATTCGAGTTGTCATTAAAAGCTTCTAAAGTATTGACACAACATAAAGAACTCACTGACCTATCCATAGGTATATCACATGCTCAATTTAACGCTTTGTACAGAAAGTTATGAATTTTATAATTCAGTACAAGAACAAAAGTGCAATCTGGAAAATGAAATAAAGTGATTAACTCAAGTTTCATAAAAAATGTTTTCTTTTCATACGAAAATGTTAATTAAAAGTCATGAAATTTTAAGTTTCTCTTAAAATGATTCTTTTTATTATGTAAATAAAAATCAATAAAAATTGTCATAAAAAATCATCAACATCAAAGCGGTTAATTAATCTCTAATTTTCACAAGTTTGCAAATAAACATGAATTCCAAAGCCCATTCAAGAGGATGAAGATCAAGGAGCATCATGGTGAAGATCAAGATTGAAGACTTGTATAGATCATAGAATTTTTACATATTGTTGTAATAATAGTTTTTTTTGTAAATACTAATTATATCACTCATTAATGAAAAATATGGAGATGTTTATGCATAGTTTTCATAAATAATTCCACAATTCTTTTTAATAAAATGAGCAACCAATGTTATAAATTTTGCATGTTGGGCCCAATATATCATATATAGTATATGAATTAAATGACCCAATCTCAATTAAGAGGAAAAATTACAAATCAAACTAAGTTAAATTGTATGATGATCCATCTTACATTTTAAAATTGTTCTCCATCTTCAAATGGATCAATCGTATAATTTGACATAATTAGATTGGTAATTATGATCTCTGAATTGATTTTAGGCTGTTTCACGTGTCTCACTTTAAATGGCCAAATTCCGATTAGCCAAACACAAATCTCCAAATTTTATCTCAAATTGATCATTTTTCTCAAAATGACTTAATAATCTTCAAATAAGATTTTTTCTCAAAGCCTTCAATTAGGAAGCAAACCTAATTATCTAAGACCTCTTGAAAATCATAAACGCGATCACTAATTAAGGTGGTTATTTCAATCATTGGTTAATCGCTAATAAGGGTGAATGGCTCAAACTCTTCATTTAATCACTAATTAGGGTGGTTATCTTAAACCTTGTTTAATCACTAATTAGGTTGATTACTTTAACCTTTCCTATTTAATCACTAATTAGAGTGATTATCTTAAAACCATTTTTAATCACTAATCAAGGTGATTATCTTTCCTTTTAAGTTTAATCACTAATTGAGGTGATTATCCTAACCTTCATTTTAACCGCTAATTAGCGTGATTCGTGATTATCTTTCCTCTTAAGGTTAAATCACTAATTAAGGTAATTATCTTAACCTCCATTCTTAATCACTAATTAAGGTGATTATCTTAATCCTCTTAAATTTTAATCACTAATTAAGGTGATTAATTAAATCCTTCATTTTAATCACTAATTAAGGTGATTATCTTAACCTTCAAGTTTAATCACTAATTAGGGTGATTATTTTAAACCTTGAATAATCACTAATTAGGGTGATTACTTCCTTCCTTCATTTTAATCGCTAATTAAGGTGATTATTTTGACCTTCATATTTAATCACTAATTAAAGTGATTATCTTAACCCCATTTCAATCACTAATTGGAGTAATTACCTCATTTCAAATAGATTTGTTTAATTCTAAAGGTCAATTATTCATAGTCTATCCCCTTTTCTCCCCCAATAGAATTGGCCATTTAGGGTGAAACATAAGATCGAAATACGATCGTTTTGATCCATGAATGGTACGTAGTGCAACTTCAATGCTCAAACCTACCATGTACATGCAAATGATATATTGGCCCTCTTAAAAATGATTGATGTGTATATGTGCAAACTATGTGATTTTCTTTTGAAAAGCCATGATTACTTTCAAATGGAAAATAACACATTTAGTAAGAGCCCGTTCTGTAGAACGGAAGAGGAGACGAGTTCCAGATGTTCGCACCTCTGAACCTAAACCCTGAACCCTATCTCATGGTACGAAATACCAATTTTCAAAAAGCTTTATCGATATGAAGTCATCATCGTTTTAAATGATATTTCTTAAAATTGATTTTAAAACGATTTATTAAATAAATCTGTCCCTATTCAGATATTAATAGGGTGGCGACTTCAAAGTTTTCTAAATCTCATAGTCCAATGAGAGACTTTTGTGGGATTCAGACCGTTGATTAAGACAGTAAAAAATCTGGTACCACAGGTTGACGACTTCACTAGGGACTATACTTCCACTTGAAGTATATGAGGTTTAAATCTGAACAATGTGTTATTTTCCATATGTACATATAATAAAAAGTTAATCATGGCCATTCACAATTCAATTTTTGTATATAGCATGCTTATGTGAAAATTACGTGTGCTTGGTAGTTTATCGATCCATACACATGCACTCTTTTTAACCATTTTCTTATTAGGTCTAATACCTCTTTCTATTGACAAGGGTCAGAATTTTAGAATGACAAATTAATGAATTAAGGGCGTAAAACCTGCATCCACGAGCTATTGCGACGGGCTCTGTCAAGAGCGTCCACCCTCGATGGACACAATGGAAGTGACTCGAGGCCACTTTAACTTAATCTCTCTTTAAATGAATCACCTTTTAGTCGACCTTTAGGACACAAGGATCAATGCACAAATGTCCTTTATTTATTTCAGTTATTGAATAATATGGAAATTTTTAAAAATTCCTCAGTCCGTTTTCAGTCAGTCAATATTTCAGTAATCATTAACTGTAGCTGAATTGCTGCCAAAATGATTATTGAAATATTAAGAGTATTCTTGTTTATTTATCATAAGTGTCATGTAAAAATAAATTTGCTCACCTATTTTCAGAAAAAAAAACTCACATTTACTTCATAATTCCTTTCATTCAAATTGGTTTTTACAAAAACAAAATTGATTTTTAAAAGAAAAAAAAATCCTATTTTTGAAAATATAATCCAAAAACAAAGAAAAATGAAAAATGAAAAGAGTCATAATCACAAGTTCAAAATGTGTCATGTTTAGGAATTAGAATGTAATTAAAACTATATAGCTTAAAACACGAGAAGTGTAGTCCAACAAAAACAAGAGAGAAAATTGTGTCTAATCAAAAGGAAGAATTATTTTAAAAAAAGAGAAAAAAATTCTTCCATTTCCTGCTAAGAATCATAAAAGAATTCATTATTTTGTGACTAACATTGTTAGTGTGTACATTTCAGGTAGTTCACATCTTTCAGAAAAAATAGGGAACTAAACCTTCATCACTTCACAATGTCTGACTCGGGAAAGCAAACTCAAACTGAAGTTTCGGTAAAGGGCAAAGGTCGTTGGAGGTCTATCAACCAAATTTATGAAGACATGGAGGAACCTCTGGGAACCATGTACGATCGTCTGAAAAGACAGGGTCTTCTAGAGCCGAAACATCACTGTTACACTTTGCCACCTCCAGGGGTTGATATGGGTTTATACTGCAACTTTTGTCATCAATATGGACATGAAACATACCGGTGTGTTGACCTTCGACATGCCATTCACCAGTTAATAGAAGATGGAAAAATCCCTATTCTTCCATCGTGGATGCCTCCAATCATATCTTTCGCTAAGGCTGATCTTCCTAAGGAAATTGATCATCACCAGGCTTTGTACATCACTTTAAAGTGCAATGGGCGTGAATTGACAAACGTGCTAGTAGACGACTAATCGACATTTAACATTTGCCCCAAAGGAACGCTTTATGAGTTGGGATATAACAATGCGTTATTAAGCCCTACTGATACAGTATTGGGGGCATATGATAACTCTTCAGGAAGGACCATTGGAATGATTAATCTTCAATTGAGATATAAAGACTGGGTTTGTGACGCGGATTTCGTGGTCGTCGAAGCTTTAACTTCATTTTCTTTGTTGTTGGGACGACCGTGGCTCCATGCAAACAAATCTATTGCTTCCCCAGCACACCAAAAGCTTAAGTGTCCAGCAACCTCGGTTATAATAACAATCCATGGGTATCCGGCAAAACCAAGAAGTATTACCCTTGAACCACCAACTGTAGAAGATAAAGCAGATCCTCGAGAAAGTTCTCTCAACCCCTACATGTTAGGGAGAAATGTTCCTTCAGTACCCCAAAGATCCAATTCAGAAGCTATTTACACCATTCCAATGACAATTGATCAGCTCATCGCTTATGCCGACATTTACTGTGCTCAGAATATGCCAGTAGGATCTCTCGATACAAATTAGGTCGAAACCAATACTGCCATAACCTTCTCTGATAAAGATCTTCCCGATAACCCAACTCATAACAGCGCCTTATATATTGCTGTCGATCATAGTGCCAGACATATCAAAGGGGTAATGGTTGATAATGGAGCTTCCACCAATATCTGTCTTCTCAGTACCCTTAATTGGCTTGGGTGTTCCCCTCCCCAAGGAGAGGCCTCCATAGGAACCATGATTGGTTCAACATGGGAAATCATAGGGGCAACAACTATGACCCTGCGCATTGGAGCAGTCATATGAACGATCGATTTCATGATCATTGATTGTGAAGCTCCTTTCACGCTGTTGTTAGGACGACCGTGGCTCCACGAGAATCAGGCTTTTATCTCAACATTACACCAGAAAATAAAGATGGTAACTCCGCATGGGGTAATCACAATCCCAAGAGATATAGCAATGAGAATGGCAATGCAAAAATCTCGTATACCTCATGTATGTCACTTAAATCACAAAAAGAACGGCGATGATCACGCAGGGATTGCATAATATATGCCACCATATAAACTGGTGAAATCCTATTTACACTAGCCTATTCCCGAGCAAGATCGTGATCAACCGGACTGGAAACCAGACATGGGAGAGGTTAAGAGGATTGAGAAGAAATTCCATTGGCTTTACAAAGAGTCCTGGGTCGTTCAATGTGAAGGATAAGAGAGTCCAGCACACAAGGTTGCTGCTATTCAATCTATCATGGAATCTTACATCTTCCTCGATGAAATTGATTATGATACAAGAGCCTCTTGCATGCTTGTGTGCATGGCATGGGCATCATAGCTTCTCAATCGAGAAAACAACCCTTTATATGTAAAGAAGAAAAAGGAAAGGTGGAACAGACGTCTTCAGACAGGAGAACACATGGCCTGACGCCCAACAGACTGAGTTCTGAAAAAGTTAGGGAAGAACCCGAGTAGTTAATTGCTTTTATATTGTACTATGTAAGTAGAGCTACGTGCGACTTGATCCCCTAAAAAAACAACAAAAAAAAAATTTCAATGTTGTATGCATCTATCTTAGTTTTCTTTACTATGTAATGTACTAAAAGGGATATGTAGGCAACTTATTTTCTGAATATATTTCATTTACAATATATCAGAACTACGTTGGGCCTGATTCTCCATTAAAAAAAATCACAAGAAAAATTTCTTCCCCAAATCCAAATCTACCCATGGAGATATGTAGGCAACCTTCGGGTTCGACCCCCTTTTGCATTTGATATTTTCTTCTATGGTTTCAGCGCTTAAAAGCAATCAACGCATGCGGATCACCACAAAGAAGAACGATATCTAGGGCATTGTAATTTGCCAAAATGAGGACACATGCCTCGTTGTTCGTCTTTTCTCTTATTTCTGTAGCAGCAGGAAATGGAACGATGTCACCAAATTGATTTTGAAAAAAATTTGTGTATTATCCCGAAAAAATAGGAGTCTAAAAAATGGAAATCTAAAATATAAAATAAAAAGGTCAGTAAAAAAAATTACAATAACAAGTCAAAGAAATCTAATGAAAAATCCAAAACAAATGATAGAGTCAAGGTTTTGCACCTTTTAATAAATGATAACTGAAATTGGGGTAAAACAAAAAAATAATTTGCTCAAAGATATCATTTCTTTCATTCTCTAAAAAAAAAAGAAAAGAAGAAGCAAAGTCTGGACAAATTTTTGTGCTAACTTTTCATCTCATTTCACGAGAACTCGCATGGGCCCGCTCGGGATCTAGGCCGATTTGCCGAAGTTCTGACCATATTGAACATTCTCTTTCGGTAATACTGTCATCCTTGTCTACACCAGCTGTATTCTCTGCTACACGTCTCAGCAATATGTCTGAAATTCCGAACAACGAGCACCCATAGAACTCTACCCCTCCACCTGATCCAATGGCTGATCTCCGAGGACTTGTCTAGGCCATGCTTGATCGACAAGATAATATTGAGCAAGCTGTATTGAGCATAATGCGCCAAAGCGCCCAGATGCCTCCTCCTCCCCCTCCTCCGGAATCAGAAGCAACTTCACCTTTTCACCTTGAGCCTATGAACAATGAGAGAGAAATTCCCACTAAGCTCGAGGAAGAAGTAGTCAAGCTCAAGGAAGTCCTAAAAGGCATGACCATGGCTGAACCATGGATGGACATTCATGGGTTAACACTTTTCCCAAAGGCACGGTTACCTCATGGTTTCAAGATGCCTAATTTGATAAAGTTTGATGGGACCGGCAGCCCAACTAATTTCCTGAAGATGTATGTAGGGCCAATGAGTCCCTAGGGAATGGAAGAATCTTTCATGGCTCAGCTCTTTCAGCAGTATTTAGATGGTGCTGCAGCACATTGGATCCTCAATCTTGAGAACACAAAGAGATCCACTTGGGGTGATATAGTCAGAGAGTTCTCGAACCAGTACAAGTATAATGAAGAAATTGATGTTACTAGAAGGGATCTGGAGACGACTTCTCTGAATCGCAATGAAACATTTTCTTCGTTCATCACTCGATGGAGGAACAAAGCCTCCAAAATGATGAGTATGCCTAATGAGGAGGAACAGCTGCAAATGGTTTTGAAGAATCTTCTTCATGTCTATCGGAAGCATATGGCTTATTAATATTTCCCGACCTTCAAAGCCTTGATTGCTACGGGAACCCTAGTTGAGGATCCTATGAAAAGGGGAGACATCAAGAAGGATGAACCTACTGGCGATATTTCTCATAACGCAAAATTTGGAAATAACAAAAGATTCCCCAACAATGATTCTACAGCTCCTAAAATAAGTACTGCGATCCATGCCATTGGCGCATCTTCCGCATTCCAGTTGCGACCACAAAGGAACTTTACTCCCTTGAACATGACTTATTCCCAAGCTCTGTCCAAGCTAAAAAAGCCCAATTTCATTCAACCATTGAATCCGCGCCCACCTCCAAAAAAATTCTTACCCTGGTTATGACCCAAACCGAAATTGTGGATATCAACAAACCCCGGGGCATAATACTGAAAACTGCACGACCCTCAAGCATCAGATTCAAAATCTTGTGGATGATGGAAAACTCTCTTTGGGATCCATTTCCAGTAAACCAAATGACTCTCAACCCAACATCACAAAAAACCCCCTTCCTAATCATAAGCCCTCATTTGCTATTAATGCCATCTCTTCTGCTTCAGATGGTTGCGATCCAGTCCAGCTAATCTGCAAGACAGTTCCCCAAATGTACGAAATGTCAATAGCCGCAAGTTATAAGTGCCTTGTTTATGACTATTCCACTCAAGAAAAAGTCAAAAGATGCCTTGTAAAGACCCCAGTTTCACTTTCAACATGGATCCATTCTCTCACATGTGTGGAACCTTGGATTATGATGGTGCTTTCTTCATTTTGAACTCTGATGCTGATGAAGACGCCTCTTCGGTCTTGGCAATTGTGGAGAAAAACACTGGAGGTCATTTCACCACTCCAAATACCTAGCGGCGCCCCATCTGCCTCGATGATCTTAGTGATGAGGAGTATGTGGATATATCTCATTTAACTAGAGCATGTCAACATTTTAAACAATCCCATTTGGAGGATGAAAATCCTTTGGAGGTATTAAGAAGGAGAGAAAAGGGCAAGGAGCCTATGACAGAGGATAATAGTAAAGAAGATGATGCTATCAAGCGCATGAAAGAAGTAAATGTTAATGTTTCCATCTGGAAGTTGTTAATGCATTCCAAGCCTCTTAGGGCAGCCGTTCTAAAGCATCTCAATGAAGCCTCTGTAAGCTCTTCCATAACACCTGACCAGATGGTGGGGCTCATCCACGGGGTAGATCGAACTCTCATGTTCACAGACAATGATCTCCCTGCAAATATCAACCATAACAATTCTTTGCACATCACTGTACGTTGTAATGGATGGGAGACACCTAGAGTATTGATCGACAATGGCTCTGCAATCAACGTTTTCCCTCTACATGTGCTAACAAGACTCGGCCACTCGGGTATTCAAAATAAGATCTTGTACCATCCAATCAGATAGTGAGAGCATATGATAATGCCAAGAGAGAGGTACTAGGTTTAGTCAGCCTCCTCATTGAATGTGGTCCTGTGACAAGGAAGGTGGAATTCATGGTCATTAACGTTTAGGCGCGTTTCAACCTCATATTAGGAAGATCGTGGTTGCACAAAAACAGAGTTGTAGCCTCTACTCTACAACAAAAGGTAAAAAGCTTCTCACTTATCAGGGTGTTGTGACTATTTCCGGTGATCCAGGAATTATGACGGTCTCCAACACCGGGAAATCTGTATTGTATCTGAACGAAGTAGAGGGCACTAGGTTGGATGGTTACACCATCCACTGTATTCTAGCGGGGCCTGAAAATTCATGGATGAATGAGATCCCAGCGGCCACACCAGATGTAAGTGCTGAAGAAACAGAGCCAGAGTATAGTGAGGATGACGAGGAAGAAGAAGGAGTTCCAAGCACGGCACTCATGATACATCAGTTGAAGCACTAGAGGAATCATGTATCGACAATCCTCAGGACAATGATGATAATGAGTCAAAGAAGAGATCTAGGACTGACGTTTTTGACCTGGACTTTAATGTAGTATGCCCTGTCCGAGAGGTTCACACTGAATCACTGATTCTTTTTCCAGGATATTAACATGAAGATCACTATCGTGAATTGCCACAGTTCAGGAAATATGATGGGAACGGTGATCCTTTTGTCCACTTAGTTGGTTTTGTGAATGCATTACACCCATCAGGGCATACCAGATGAAGATTACCCTATGCTTTTGGACAAGAGTCTAGAAGGACCAGCTCTGGACTAGTACTATACTTTAGATTATGTGGATAGAGCTAGTTGGGAAAATGCTAGCCAGGCGTTCGTCAATTGGACTCTCGAGCATAAACAGACTGATGTCAAGAAGTTCAAGCTAGTCACTTTGCGTCCAGCTTCGTGTCCCTATTATTGATCTGGAGTTCATGCTTCTATTACTGCAAAACCTAAACGACTTCTATTATCATCACATGGTTACCATCAAGTACACATGCCTCAGCCACATCGAGCAGCATGGCTTCGACATCGATACTCTGAAATTGCAAGAAAAACGACCTCGGGAAAATCTTGAAACTCCCAATGCAAATGCAAGGGTTTTTGCTAAGATGGATGAACCATTGAGTATGGTGTATGATCTTCTTCGGAGCCAAGGTATAATTCAAGCCCCAACGTATGTGCACTGTTTACCCTTTCCTGGAACAAGCATGAGCAAACTCTGCGCTTATTGTCGCCAATTTGGGCATGAAACGGACCGATGCCATGATCATTAATACAAAGTTCAAAACCTGATTGATCGAGGTCTCATTAGTCCAACCCGCAAAGAAGTACCTGCGAGGAAGGTGTCTTCACGTCCTCGACCGCAATCCCAAGTAGATATCTTTCGCAAACTGGTTGAACAAGTTCGGATTCATCCACTTCCAAGACGCCCAAGGGCAAGTCCTGTAGGGTCAAATCTCCACAAGTAATGCCATTATCATCAGTTGCATGGCCACGACACAAACCAATGTCATGCTCTTAGCTATAGCATCAAGCAAATCACCAACATTGCTCTTGTCTACAACAAAGCTACTTAAGCGTCTCAGAGAAGGGGAGAAATCTTCGGTAAATGTCTTGTAGGGGGTTAGCCCATCGAAAAAAAAAGAAAAAGAAAAAAAATATTTCAACTCGCTTGTATCAGAGAACTACGTGCAGCTTGAATCCCCATTATCACGTACACCTGCACTGTGAGATCACTCCACCTATGTAACACCTGGGGTACGTAGGTAGCTCAATATGAGTGCAACTGCTTTATTAGATAAAAAACTTTAGTTCTTTAAAAAAAAAAGGAACTATACTGAGTCTGATTCCCCATAAATTGCACCTGGAGCAATGGGGAAATGTAGGCAGCCTTCGGGTTCGACTTAAATGTATTGACCATTGTATTTCAGGCAATGTGATCGGAACTCAGGATGTCAGTCATCACAGGAGCAATTTCAGAATGCTGAATTGACACATCAATGGGGATACAGACCCTAATCTCTATATTTTCTGTCTTTGTTCGATATTAAAGCAGGGAATGGAAGAATGTAAAAAAAAACATTTGTTATCAACCCCAATGACAGTAAAATCATTCAAGAGAGTCAAAATAAAATAAAATAACATACAAAATTGTAAAGGTGGACCATTCCAGTCAAAATATTGCAAAATCATTTTGGAAAATTTCCTTATCTAGTGATGCATTATGCAATATGTAGCTTTCTTCTATTTTCTTTTAATTCTTTTTCTCTACCTTTAGGTCCAAAAAGAAGAAATTTGTCCCTTTAAGGATGACCAATTACCATCAGAAAATAAACGCCTCAGCCATATACACAAATGCAGTCAAAGAGCCTGTAGGATTTGCCATGCAAACTCTGTCTAAAGGACTTCAAATCATAATGAGGATGGGTCATACTCAAGGAACCGGATTAGGGCATGATGGTATGGGGATAAAGCAACCAATCCCCATAGTAGACAAGCAAAATCGACATGGATTAGGATATGATCCGAGCAACACTTCTTGCAACATCAAAGAACCTTCTTTTACCCTCAATGGTCAGTTCATCCTGCAAGGAGATACAGAGCCATACTATGAGTTTCCAGAACCTTGGCTTAGTAGGAAAGAACAGAAGATTTTACCGGGATTGGAGGTATTCTTCAATGAAGCTAGAAAATTGGACTCATCAAAAGTTGGTTTGTCCAAGAAGAAAGAATGAAAAAGGAAAATGACTGGGTGGATAATCTGGAACACGGAGTCCTTAAGAAACTTTTCACTTTTGAGTTCTCTGAGGAAGGGGATTTGTAACCAGTGTCATTGATGATACCTTCTGGCGGAAGCATTAAACATAAGTGGAGTATTGAGTGTTAGGCAAAATACGGGCCTATAGAATTTAAAATGTTTTTAGGAAACCATCCTCCACATCTATCTCATGAAACTATCCTCCACATCTATCTCATGAAACTATCCGTTCACCCCTTTCAGATGGATATCATACCGATAGCTCATTTTCCAGCCAATCTACCTTGCATACCCAGTCAGAAGATTCTGATATTGAGGAAATTGAATGTGAACCTTTATCTAAGTACATTTGCATACAAGATGTTATTTCCGACAATGAAGTTAATAATGATGAATCACTTGATGCAACTGAAACCTATATAAAACCCATGGAGGAGTCCATTGTAATTAATATTGGTACAGAAAATGATGAAAAAGAAGGCAAAATAGGTTCATCCCTCTCCGCATGTAGGCGTGTTTTTATTTTGCCTATGCGGTGTGAGCGCGTATTATATTTGACTACCCACTGTAAAGGTTTTATTGAAAATTATTTTGAAAGAAGTCGCCAACAATTCTTCTTAGGAAGAATCATAAACCTAATTGGATATGGGAAAACCGTAGGGACAAATTATCCAATGTAGATTTCCCCGTCCTGACTCCATAGATGGTCAAAGTGAACCAAAGATTAAGTTCGGGGGTGAGGGTACGAATATAGTCATAATGAACCACATTTGCCCAGAGTTGGCCTCTACTAATTATCGATTCATTGCAAATTTTATGCCCAAGAATAATCAAATAATGTTTTAAAGCACCCTAAAAATATTTAGTCTAGATTGGTTCAGGAATCACATAAAAGACTATTTTTTAGTGACATGTTATTAAGTAATCAATATTACAGGGAACGTAGCAGGTTGTCCAAATTAATCTGATTAATATTAGAACAGTTCTTTAGGTCTTTGATTAGCAAAAATAACATATGGGTAATAAAAGCAATAATGCAGGGACAATCATATAATATGCATAGAATGATCAGGCAGGTATATAATATACAAAGGCATGAATAATAATAATATGAATATAAAATAAAGAAAACATGTTAGAATGTACAGTACAATGATTTTATATTAAAGATCTACATCAGGAAAGAAAACTGTTAGTAACTTCAATATAAAAATAATTTATTTAAGGACCCTCAGGATTATACCGTGGCTTGGGTCTGAGAGATTGACAACCTTCAGGAGGAGCAATCGTGAAGCCTGAAAATCTGAATGTATGAAAGTATGTAGATTGAATGTGTTTTGTGTTTGAAAACACGAATTTTGTAGGGAGATTTTGTGGTTCGTCGAGAGAATTCGTAATTGTGTTCGTAAAGTATTTGTCGAGTGTTAATGTGTAAAATCCCTTCTTCAATCTGTACGGAAATCAGGCCTATTTATAGAGAAAACGGCACTGCGCCTCACGCGCTAGCTGCGCCTAGCGCAGCTGACGTGGCAAGCGCGTGACGCGGCATGACCAGTAAAAAGCGTACACGTGGTACGCGCTTTGAAAAAAGATAAGAAAGAAAATCCGCGTCTCAAGCAGAGAACTGTGCTTGACGCAGGATTCTACATGAAACAGAAGTCTACGTGGCAGTTCTGGTGCACTTGGCACAGGCTGTGCGCTAGCGCAGCTTACGTGGAAGCCCACGTGTCAGGACACGTGCGCTCGGCGCAGGCAGCTGCGCTCAGCGCAGCGCTTGTTTTTGACATGTTTTGACAGTTTTTGATGAAAACGCGTTCTAAAGATTTTCTTTTATCCTTTAACTATGAATATCTGGTTTTACGGGAGAAAATCTAATTTTGACTTATAAAAAAATATATTTTGAAAATATTTATTAATTAAAATAAATCAATTAATTATTGTTAAACAATTAATTGGGCTTTTCAAAAAATTGGGCTCAAAATATAATTAATTATCATGAATAATTAATTGGGCTTTAAAATAGGACTTTAACACTTTTCGAAATGGTTTTGAATGACTTTTCAGACTGCTCTGCCCTTGGGTCGGACCAATGAAGACCACGGTATGTTTCATCATCGGATCCTTAAATGGGGAGACACGATTATGTGTCTACAAAAGCCCCCACTTTGACTGAGGTTCAGGAAACCGATAGTCAAAGTATACGGTGTCGAGACGGAGCACGATTATAAACACTCTGCAGTTTAGAACTGATCTATTTACGTCGGTCTCTGCAAAGCAAAGTTAGTATGTAGGACAATAACTACAAGCAATCTGATTACCTGCAAGATGTTAGCAGATAGGTGCAAACAACTCAGATAAAGCACATAGTGATGCAATAATGCAAAATCAGACTCTCCAAGGATGCATGAGACGCTCTGCAAGGATTAAGGTTATGCAAAGCTAAGGGATGACACGTTATGCAAGGTCAGGGTTATGCAAGACTAGAATGTATGCAATGCAAGGTCAGGATTTTACAAGGCTAGAAGATGTGGATATGTAGAATGATAGACTGATTAGAAATAGATAGAATGATTTTCGAAAATCGTTTTTGATAAATAATCGGGGTCCGTAAACGAGGTCCGCAGATTACAACTCTTCGGGAGTTTGATTTGAATTGGAGGAACCACCACACATAGGAAGCCCCCACTTTGGGTGAGCTTGCCTGAATTAGGCATCTTGAGCCTTGATTGAAATGTAGTTGATCTGATATTGAAATGTAGTTGATCTGTCTTGAACGTTGAAAGTTATCGTTGGGGATTCTTCTTTGGGAAGTGATTTAGGCAAAGTTAAGTATCGCCAGAAACCGTGGAATTGTGGAGATTCCTTCGGGGAAAAGGAGAGTTTGGATTGAAAAATAAAAAGTTTGAATTTGTGACTTAAATAAATGTAGGTGGGAAAAGGCTTTCGCGAGGCTAGGTTCAGACTCGAGTCTATGTCGGGATCTAGAAGGAGATTATGCTCCTGAACTCTAGAAAATCAAATCATTAGACCATGACTAATTTTTTTTATTGAAGCGGTCGGACCTCGAGATGAGGATTCCTACATATCTTTGTGGAATCAGACCATTCGTAGTGCTACACTACAAGAAAATCACAAAATAACGACGGCCTATCAGCGACGGTTAACAAAACCGTCGGTATAATCATAACAAGCGACGGCTAGAAGCCGTCGTCTCGCTTACTTTGTTATAGCATTTAACGACGGTTTAGCTGTCGGTGATAAATAACGACGGCTAAGCCATCGTTGATTTTGTGGAAGTAAAGCAGAATTTTTTTTAGCTTGGGCGACGGTCTGAAACGGTCGTTGATTTGTAAAGGAGGGGTTTAATTGAAGTTCGCTCTTTCGTCGGTTTTTTTTCAACAACAAAAAGGAGGGAAGTAATTTGGGCGATTTTTGCAGCGACGAAACTCGGTCGACTCCACCTCCACCGCCCTCTCCTCCTTCCTCCAGCCCAACGGCAACGACCCACCTCCACCTCACTTCGCCGGCGGTAAGCTTTATTTTCTCCTTTTTTTAAAAAATTTTTGTACTCATGAACCAAACCCTAACAGTTGGGTTTTTTTCCTCATGAGAGAAGTGAACTTCAAGAGACGAACTTGGGCGACGAACTTGCATCGACTCTTGCCGGACCGACATTTCGCCAGGTGGTAAGCAATGCCGTTTCTTTTTTTTTAACAATTTGTGTACTCATGAAACTAAACCCGAGAAAATTGGGTTTTTGCTAAATCTTGTTATTTTCGCTAAAAATTCGAATCTTGTTTTTTTACGTCGTTTTTTACTCACATTTTGTTAGTCTTGCTTTATTTTATGTATATTTCTTCATGTAAGTGTTTGATCTTATAATATATCATTTCTTTAATCAAAGTTCATACTACTTGTTATTTTTTCAGATAATTTCATAGTAAGATTTTAGTGATTTGGTAAGTGAAATCAGTAACAATAAAGAGCATGTGGGCATTTTTGTTTTCTAACATTTGGTGGTCGGTGGGGGGAGAGTGCGGGGGTCGGTGAGGGGGGGAATGCGGGGGGTCGGTGAGGGGGGAGTGCGGGGGTTAGTGAGGGGGGAGTGCAGGGGGTCGGTGAGGGGGGGAATGCGGGGGTCGGTGGGGGGAGTACGGGGGTCGGTGGGGGGTGCGGGGGGAGGGCAGGGGGTCGGTGAGGGGAGGGGGGAGTGCGGGGGGTCGGGGAGGGGGGAGTGCAGGGGGTCGGTGAGGGGGAGTGCGGGGGTCGGTGGAGGGGGGTGCGGGGGTCGGTGAGGGGGGGGAGGGCAGAGGGTCGGTGGGAGGGGGTGCAGGGGGTCGGTGAGGGGGGAGGGAGTGCGGGGGGATTTTTACTTGAAATGATGTCCTTATTTTTTGCAAACTACTACAAGGTGTAAGTTGTTTTTTGTTAATATAAGCCATATGTTTTCCCATTATTATAGCTCTTTTTGTTTTCTTCCCAATATATGTGATTTGTTTTTTGGTGCAAATAAAGTTGTAATTTGTTAATATTGAAGAAATCAGTTTTTTTATTGTTGGATTATTCATACTTTAATGTAACAAGAACTTACTTCAATTGTTTTGTTTAATCTTGCGCGTTTCTAATTTCTTGCATTTAGGTAATCATGTCTAATCCTAAGGGCCGCGGAGGTCGAGGTGGCTTAGGTGGAAGCCAAGGTCGTGGGACTTTGATTCCGAGGGAGCTTTTTCAATCACCAGAAGTAGAAGGAAGCCAGAACCCTATGTCAGAGACACAGGGAGATGATTCACAGGCACGTGACATTGGTAACCACGTACCGGAGACTCCGAACACTCAAACGGAGGAAGGTGAAGGTTCGAACCGTGCACCAAGAAAGGTTTTAAGCCCTACTGGATTGTGGTAAGTTCGTAAGCTACTATATGCTTCATGATATTTGTATGCAATGATATTCACAATTCATGTGTTTGTTTGGTTTTCAATTTGTTAATATATATAGTTAGTTTAATGTAATTATAAGTTGTTTTGATTGAAAATACACAAAATAGGAACGTTAGAACCAAATATAGGCTAATATAGGCCATTTTAGGTCATTTCACTTGAAAGTGAATGAATAAGAGTAGTTTGATGCTAGTTTAAGTTATAAACACCTCAAACATCATATATATAGTTAGTTTAATGTAATTATAAGTTGTTTTGATTGAAAATACACAAAATAGGAACGTTAGAACCAAATATAGGCTAATATAGGCCATTTTAGGCCATTTCACTTGAAAGTGAATGAATACGAGTAGTTTGATGCTAGTTTAAGTTATAAACACCTCAAACATCATATATATAGTTAGTTTAATGTGATTATAAGTTGTTTTGATTGAAAAAAACACAAAATTGGAAAGTTAGAACCAAATATAGGCTAATATAGGTCATTTTAGGCCATTTCACTTGAAAGTGAATGAATACGAGTAGTTTGATGCTAGTTTAAGTTATAAACACCTCAAACATCATATATATAGTTAGTTTAATGTAATTATAAGTTGTTTTGATTGAAAATACACAAAATAGGAACGTCAGAACCAAATATAGGCTAATATAGGCCATTTTAGGCCATTTCACTTGAAAGTGAATGAATACGAGTAGTTTGATGCTAGTTTAAGTTATAAACACCTCAAACATCATATATATAGTTAGTTTAATGTATTTATAAGTTGTTTTGATTGAAAATACACAAAATAGGAAAGTTAGAACCAAATATAGGCTAATATAGGCCATTTTAGGCCATTTCACTTGAAAGTGAATGAATAGGAGTAGTTTGATGCTAGTTTAAGTTATAAACACCTCAAACATCATATATATAGTTAGTTTAATGTATTTATAAGTTGTTTTGATTGAAAATACACAAAATAGGAAAGTTAGAACCAAATATAGGCTAATATAGGCCATTTTAGGCCATTTCACTAATAAATGAATGAATACGAGTAGTTTGATGCTAGTTTAAGTTATAAACACCTCAACATCATATATATAGTTAGTTTAATGTGATTATAAGTTGTTTTGATTGAAAATACACAAAATAGGCAAGTTAGAACCAAATATACGCCATTTTGGCACTTTATATTATTTGAATATGAGTATATTTAACCAAATGCAGGAGACATACAATAAAAAGCTGGATGATTGTACCACTCAGGGGTCACACCCGAACCCCGATCCGTTGTATTGGGAGACGCTTGGGGGGAGGAACAGAGGAAAAGTTCGGGGTTGGGTCGGGAGATCATTTGTACTACAACTCTTCATCGTGGCGAGGGAGATGGCGGCTCTTCACAACCATATGAGCCGTCCATTTTTTATCAGATTGAGGCGCAGGTGGACGCAAAGGTCGCTGCACGGATGGGAGAGGTGGAGGCAATGGTCGCAGCACGGGTGGAAGAGTCACGTCGGGCCCTCGTAGAGGAAATGATGAGGAACATGTCTAGTTTCGGCCACATGTTCTCGAGGTTGCAACCCCGGCGCCCCCTTCACAACGACCGAGAAGATGACCCAGGGGTTTGGTGGTGGCGGTAGTGCTACAGAGCCACCCTTGACAGTGTAGTTTTTTTGGTTTTGGTTTTGGTTTTGATTTTGGCAACTAGGTAACTAACTTATAGTTGGATATAGTTAGTCTAACTATTTTCTTGTAGTGTAAATATTTATCGGCATCTCGCTTCGTTTCTAGATGTGTCGGGTTATTTTTTTTTCAACCCGACTTCTACTTTATTTCCCGACACCGGGATCTATTTTGCGTACATATATTTAATCTAGGTAGTTTGTCTAACTATAGACATTTAGTGTCTATATTTATCGGCATCTAGCTTATTAGTTTCTAGCTTTGTCGATATATATTTTTTGTAAACACCGACATCTACTTTATTTCCCGACATCGGGATCTATTTTGTGTACATAAATGTAATCTATTTCATGTAATTATACAAGTATCTATGTAAATTGTAATATATATCAAAATTGCATATTTTTGTAATTGAAAAAATTGAATGCGATGGAGAAACAGCTTTAGCGTGGTATATTTAGGTGCAACTGTGCAAGTACAGGTTTAATTATTATTAAGAACAATAGAATTTTAAATAATATTATTTTGAAACAACAGCGACGGTTAAACATTAAATCAACGACGGCTAGGCAGACGCTGTAAGGTACTCTATGCACCCATGGACACGAAATCAACGACTGCTATAATATCTTAGCGACGGTTATAAACAAACGTTGATTCAACGACATCAACGACGGTTTAAAACAGTCGCTGTGACACCGACGGTTTAAAACAGTCGGTGCCTCACCGGCGGTTTAAAACGGTCGGTGTCACAGCGATTGTTTTAAACCGTCGCTGACTCACCGTCTGCTTTAAACAGTCGTTGACGAGGGATCAACGTCGGCTTTAACTAACGGTCGCTAATAGTCATGAAACCGTCGTTGAATATATCACCGACGGCTTGGCGGTCGTTGATTCTAATATCAACGACCATCTTTTTATCGACTGCCTATCAAAGACGGTTGGCCGTCGTTGATTATTTAGCGACGGCTTTTTAGGACATCAACGACGGCTTGTAGCCGTCGTCGATTACCACTTTTCTTGTAGTGCTAGATCTGATTTTTTTTTTGTCATTATCTTTTTTTTGTGCCCTAACTTTTTCCTAGGCCACCCTTTCGGGTTTTCAACCTAGCGAGCTTGGACATACCTTGGAGAAGGCATTAGGGTTGAATATGAAAGTTTGAAAGGTTTCAGGCTTGATGAATGTTTAATTGGTTTGGAATAAGGTAAGAATCATGGATTTGGATTATATGGGTTAAAGGTTTGATGGATTGAAGGATTTGAATGAGGGGTATAACTTGTGTGCAAGCCCCCTAGCTTGACTTTTTATTTCTTTGCCTTTGGCTTTTTCTTTTTGCTTTTATTTTTATTTTTGACCTGTGTGTTTTCTTTTTCTTTTGCTCTTTTTTTCGCACTTTGAATTTTTTCACTATATTTTTGCCTGGCATTGATTTTTTTTGTATGTAGTAAGGCTTGCACACAAGTTTGGTTTAGGGTATTGGAAGGCTTGAAGGCTATTTGTGGAGCTTTGGTTAATGGAGGGACTATTTGGCTAAGTATCATGGAGATGATGGTTTAAAGGATTTTTGTTTTTCCTTAGTTGTATGAGGAAGGCTTATGAAAGGTAATGGAAGGGAGAGGGGAATAACTCCTGATCCAAAGTATGTCCTCTTTTTTTTATTTTTCTCCTTTTTTTTCAGATCTTTTTTATTATTATTAGTCAAGTTCATTTGGTGATTTAAGTTTCATCATTGAATTAGAAGCATAAATAAAAATGATGGAAGGCCAATGAAAATGAAAATGAAAAATAAAATGAAATGAAAATGGAAAGGCTATGAGAAATGAAGTCCTATAGTGACATAGACTCGATAGGAAAGGACAAAAATGGCTTAGGGTAAGGACTCTCTGACTCATCATAGGAAACCAGAAATAAAAGACTAAGCCTTTGAATTGTTGATGCACTGCCTAAGGGGTTGTTGTTGATGCTGATTTTCGTTGTAGCAACTATTTGAAGTCTGTTGTCATCGACCATGTTTCGCAGTGCATTTGAGAATCCAACACTAGATGTCAGATGTTCATTATCCTGTTGGGATTCGCAGTAGAAATATAGGTTACTCCTTATTGAATTTTCTTTTAGGAGCAGGGTTCGGAGTAGACCCTATAGAAGTGATCGCGCCTCTATTGTGAAGGCGGTAGACCTTATAGAAGTGATCGCACCTCTATTGTGTAGGCAGTCAAAAGTAATCTTCATGACTCTAAATGAAGTTGGGGTGGTGATTGATGAGCTTTAGAGTAGGCTCACATTTTGTTCATCCTTTAGGCAAACCTAAGTTGTAATCTCTCGACCGATCATGAACAGAATCGAGTGGACCTTGCTTGTAAGTTTTAAGAAATTATTTTCGAAATGGGAGATGGAAATGATGGATGGAGAAATGGAAATGGAAATGAGAGATGAGAAATGAAGATGAAGTTGGAAATGGAAATGGGAAATGGGAAATGAGTAGAAATTGGTATGATTTTGGACTAGTATGGACTTGGCCATACATTATGGAGACATGGGCCTAACCATATGCAAATGCATACATGTACTGGACTAGATTATGCAAGCAGACTGGATTGGGTTTTGGAGAGACTAGACTTTGAACTTACGGGTGAGCAAGTAGGCTAGACTTTTAGGAAGACTGGACAATAAGGGAGACTAGACTCTTAACTTAAGGCGAGCAGGCTAGGCAACTAGACTTTGAACTTACGGGTGAGCAAGCAGGCTAGACAACTAGACTTCGAAACTTACATTAAACTGAGGAGGCTAGACTCAAAAATTGCCTATGGACTTAAAGAATGCTAGACCTTGAACTTACGGGTGAGCAAGCAGGCTAGACACAAAAATTGCCTATGGACTTAAGGAATGCTAGACCTTGAACTTACGGGTGAGCAAGCAGGCTAGACTTTAAGGGATGAACTTTTATAGTCCTAAGACTGAATTTTTATAGTCCGAAGACTGACTAGGGCTTACATGGAGATGCAAACTAGACCTAGGATATGAATTGACACATAAGACTGACTTGGACTGGGAGATGCACATGGGCTTGACATTGGAGATGGACTAGGATTGACTTAGAATGGAATAGACTTGGATTAGACTTGGACTGGGTTTGACATAGACTAGGGTTCACATAGAGATGCACATGGGCCTACCTTTGACTTGAACTAGACTTATATGGGCCTAAGATGGACTCTAATGCTTGCGGGCCAAATATGCATGCACGGACTCAAATTTTGATGGGCCTAATTTGAATGCAAGATGGACTCTAATGCATATGGGCCTAGAATGAATGCAAGTGAATTAGATTTGGTTGATTGGATTGGATTGGATTGAAGTTGTTTAGACTGGGCTTAGAATTTTCGAAATTCGTTTTTGAAAGGAACCCCTTGTCTTTATCATTTGTTAGGAAAAGATGATGGTTTAATTTTGAAAATTTTTTTTTTTATTGAAATGTCGTGGTATGATGATGATTAGTAAATATTTTCGAAAAAGGTAGAACAGAAGAAGGTGTAGGATTGATTTTGAAAAAAAAATGTAATTTTTGAAATTGTTGAATATGGTAAGGTAAGATTGACAGGGATAACAGGGATGAAATAGGAAGAGGTAGACATGCATGACAACTCTACTCTACCATGACCACTTTTCTAGATGCACTTTTTAGGATAAACTCGACCTTCCATGAAAAGACCCTTTTTTGAATTAAGTGAGACTCCAAAAATGACATGTTTTGACGCGAATGCAAACAGACGAACATAGGATTGAACGTAGGATCGACCATTATGGCGACTAAATCAACGAAAAGCGTGCGATGCACAGACTGCGGGCCGCGCAGTATTGCTGCGCGCGGCGCACAGGCGTGCGTCTGGCGCGGTAGTGGTTCGCCAGGCGCAACTTAATGCGCTTGCCGCACTAATCCCCGACACGTTTTTCGGGGATTTAGGCGACATATTGGCCGATTGACGAATTTTGCATCTTATTTAGACGCGATTTTGGACGCAGCGAATAACAACGATTTTGACGCAAATTTTGTGGTTTTAGACTCGAACAAAAGTCAAAAGACCAATAAGCATGGGATGAATAGACTGTGTGCCAAGCAACTAGTGCGCGCGGCGCGCAGTCTATGCATCTGGCGTAGGTGCGTTGCGCCAGGCGCAACTTAATGCGTTTGGCGCAATGCTCTGCGGCAATTGTATTGATAAATTAACGAAGATTCGGGAGAAAACGACGATTGTTTTAGACGCGATTTGCAATATTATCGGGCGCAAAGCATATTAGCAGGCAAAAATTGCAATCACACATAAATGTCAGGTAATATGAATGCAAAAGTTCTCAACCTAAAGTCCAGTTCTACATTCAACTATTGGTCAGGTTTATGATAAGGTTGAAAAGGGTCCATGACTAAGAGATTGATCAAACGCTCCGTACCCCTGCTTAAAGAGGTGGCCACGTGTAAGACGCACTCCAGTCTCAAGTCAGGAAAAAGAGAACAATGCCATGGTTGGGTAGGTTTGCGTATGACTAAGATCCAACACTATCGCTCAGGAAGCTTTTTGGAAGGATAAAGCGCAAACCCCCTAGGGGTGACCTTACACATAGAACATGTGCTAATGAGGGAAGGTAGATTGTCCTTATGGTGGCTGAACAATAGCCATGCATATGCAAAACTGTATATTATTCAAAGGCATAAAAGGAGAATGAATCATATTTTTGAAAATTAATTTTTTAAAATCCTCCCTAGTGGAGTCGCCAAATTGTAGGCGTGTTTTTATTTCGCCTATGCAGTGTGAGCGCGTATTATATTTGACTACCCCACTGTAAAGGTTTTATTGAAAATTATTTTGAAAGAAGTCGCCAACAATTCTTTTTAGGAAGAATCATAAACCTAATTGGATATGGGAAAACCGTATGGACAAATTATCCATTGTAGATTTCCTCGTCCTGACTCCGTAGATGGTCAAAGTGAACCAAAGATTGAGTTCGGAGGTGAGGGTACGAATATAGTCATAATGAACCACATTCGTCCAGAGTTGCCCTTTACTAATTATCGATTCATTGCAAATTTTATGCCCAAGAATAATCAAATAATGTTTTAAAGCACCCTAAAAATATTTAGTCTAGATTGGTTCAGGAAACACATAAAAAGACTATTTTTTAGTGACATGTTATTAGGTAATCAATATTACAGGGAACCTAGCAGGTTGTCCAAATTAATCTGATTAATATAAGAACAGTTCTTTAGGTCTTTGATTAGCAAAAATAACACGTGGGTGATAAAAGCAATAATGCAGGGACAATCATATAATATACAAAGGCATGAATAATAATAATATGAATATAAAATAAAGAAAAGAGGTTAGAATGTACAGTACAACGATTTTACATTAAAGATATACATCAGGAAAGAAAACTGTTAGTAACTTCAATATAAAAATAATTTATTTAAGGACCCTCGGGATTATACTGTGCCTTGGGTCTGAGAGATTGACAACCTTCGGGAGGAGCAATCGTGAAGCCTGAAAATCTGAATGTATGAAAGTATGTAGATTGAATGTGTTTTGTGTTTGAAAACACGAATTTTGTAGGGAGATTTTGTGGTTCGTCGAGACAATTCGTAATTGTGTTCGTAAAGTATTCGTTGAGCGTTAATGTGTAAAATCCCTTCTTCACTCTGTACGGAAATCAGGCCTTTTTTTTTTTTTTAAATCCATATGAGCCACGAAGGAAGTACAAATTACAAAGAAGGGGAGGGGGGATTTGAACCTGTGACCTATCGTTCACAACACCTCAATCTTAACCACTAGGCCAAGACATCCTTAGTTTGAAATCAGGCCTATTTATAGAGAAAACGGCACTGCGCCTCACGCGCTAGCTACGCCTAGCGCAGCATACGTGGCAAGCGCATGACGCGGCATGACCAGTAAATAAAAGCGTACACGTGGTACGCCCTTTGAAAAAAGATAAGAAAGAAAATCCGTGTCTCAAGCAGAGAACTGTGCTTGACGCAGGACTCTACATGAAACAGAAGTCTACGTAGCAGTTCTGGTGCACTTGGCACAGGCTGTGCGCTAGGCGCAGCTTACGTGGAAGCCCACGTGTCAGGACACGTGCGCTCGGCGCAGGCAGCTGCGCTCAGCGCAGCGCTTGTTTTTGACAGTTTTTGATAAAAACGCGTTCTAAAGATTTTCTTTTATCCTTTAACTATGGATATCTGATTTTACGGGAGAAAATCTAATTTTGACTTATAAAAAAAATATTTTGAAAATATTTATTAATTAAAATAAATCAATTAATTATTGTTAAACAATTAATTGGGCTTTTCAAAAAATTGGGCTCAAAATATAATTAATTATCATGAATAATTAATTGGGCTTTAAAATAGGACATTAGCACTTTTCGAAATGGTTTTGAATGACTTTTCGGACTGCTCTGCCCTTGGGTCGGACCAATTAAGACCACGGTATGTTTCATCATCGAATCCTTAAATGGGGAAACACGATTATGTGTCTACACCCCAACTGAACAGTCTGTGTTTATTGCATTATTAAAATAGTATGTAGATGTGTTTGCAAGGTCTTATGCCGATATGCCTGGTGTTAATAGAGAAATCGTGGAACATCGCATTCCGTTACATCTTGAAAGCAAGCCTATGCAGCAAAAGCTCCGCTGAATGAAACCAAAGGTTAGTCTGAAAGTGAAAGAAGAAATCCACAAACAGCTTGATGCCAAATTCATCCAAGCTGTAAAACATTTGAGTTGGCTCGCCAATATAGTGGTTGTACCTAAAAAGGATGGAAGAGTTCGGGTGTGCATTGATTTTCGTGATTTGAATGCTGCATCATCAAAAGATTGCTTTCCTCTACCCCATATCGATGTCCTCGTGGATAGTACGACAGGTCATGCAATGTTTTCCTTCATGGATGGATTCTCAGGGTATAATCAAATACTCATTGCTCAAGAAGACATGACAAAGACGTCTTTCATCACTCCGTGGGGCACATTCTGTTATCGAGTTATGCCTTTTGGTCTCAATAATGCCGGAGCCACATATCAAAGGGTTGCAACCACTATCTTTCATGACCTCATCCACGACATTGTGGAGGTTTATGTAGATGACATGATCGTGAAAATTGAAGATCGTGAGGGGCATATTCCTGCACTAAGGTCCTTCTTTGAAAGAATCAGGAAGTACACTCTAAGGCTAAATCCTTAAAAGTGTGTGTTTAGCGTCACTTCGGGGAAATTGTTGGGATTTATTGTCAGTCAAGACGGCATTAAAGTGGACTCTAAAAAGGTGAAGGACATTCAAGAGTTACCTTCTCCAAAAATAGAAAAAGAAATAAGAGGATTTCTCGGCAGAATTCAATATATCAGCAGGTTCATCTCACAACTCACTATGAGATGTGAACCTATATTTAAGCTGCTTAAGGAAGGGGCATCCCATGTGTGGAATGAGGAATGTTAATTAGAAGCTTTCAATTCCATGAAAAGTACCTTTCGAATCCACCTATTCTAATGCCACCTCGACTAGGAGAACCCCTAATTTTGTACCTCACTATCACCTAAACAGCTATAGGAGCTCTCTTAGCCCAATATGAAGAGGGAACAAAGAAGGAAGTTGTTATATACTATCTCAGCAAGAAATTCTTGGAGTATAAGATAAGATATACCCCACTAGAAAAGCATGTATCTCTTTGGTCTATGCCACGAAGAAGTTGATGCATCACCTTAAAGCTCATACCACTTACCTGGTCTCGAGACTGGATCCCATTAAGTATCCGTTTGAAAAACTCATTCTTAGTGAAAGATTGGCAAGATGGCATGCTATGCTTTCTGAATTTGATATTCAATGTGTCAGCCAGAATTCTGTTAAAGGAAGAGCCATATCTGAAACCCTAGCAGAAGAACCAGTGTCAGAAAATGAATATGATGATGCATTCCCTGATGAGTACTTATTATTCATTGACAATCCACAATGGTGCATGTATTTTGATGGAGCTTCTAATATGAGAGGTAATGGAGCAGGGGTTTTGTTAGTAGATCCTGATGGAGTCCATATTCCATTTTCCGTCAAGTTGGGTTTCCCAACAACAAATAATACAGCTAAGTATGAAGCCTGTATATAATGGGTAAAAGCCGCTTTGGTAGCAGGGGTAAGAAATCTCACTGTATATGGAGATTATAATCTCATCATATCTCAAACAATATGAATTTGGAGAGTTAGAGACGAGAGACTTCAGCTCTACACAGAGTACCTTCAAGAGTTGATCCCTTATTTTGATGATATCAGTTTCAAACATCTTCCTCGGGAGCCGTTAATATGACATGGGAAAATGGCACAAAAATCCAGTCACTTTCAATTGAAGAAAGGAAGGGGCTAACGGTGACGGTAGCACAAATTGTCTCTACGCTGGCTCAACAAGATGATGATGATGTCTAGTACAAGGATATCAAGACTTTTCTGGAAACTATGCAGTATCCAGAGGGAAGTGGCAAGAAGGATCGTATAGCTATCAGAAGATTAGCTGCTTATTTTTTCATACTAAAAGGCAGACTATATCACAAAGGGTTTGATGGTACTCTACACCTCTCTGTGAATGATAGTGAGAAGCAAGCCATCATAGAAGAAGTTTATGGAGGAGACTGTGGACCCCATATGAATGGAAGAATGTTGGCTCGTAAAATTTTGCGAGCAGGTTTCTATTGGAGTACTCTAGAAGGTGATTGCATTAGCTTTGTCCGTGCTTGCAAGCAATGTCAGATATTTGCTAATCTCAATCATATGCCACATGTATCACTACATAATATGACCTCTCCTTGGCCATTTTCGAGTTGGGGCATAGACATAATCGGACAAATTCATCCAAAGGCTTCTAATGGGCATCAATATATTCTTGTAGCAATTGATTACTTTTCGAAGTGGGTTGAAGCTGCATCATTTTCAAAGCTAGGGGTAAAGCAAGTCTCGAAATTTATGATTAACAACATTATTTGTCGATATGGCATACATTTTGAAATCATCTCTGATAATAGATCACAATTTGAGGGTCATCTGAAGACAACTCTCGCAAAATATGCAATTAAGCATCATCAGTCCTCACCTTATCGTCCCCAAACCAATGGAGCGGTAGAAGCAGCCAATAAAACAATCAAGACTATTGTTGCCAAGATGACTGAGAAGACTAGGGAATGACATGACAGACTACCATATGCCCTTTGGGGATATAGAATATCAATCAGAACTCCAACAGGAACAACCCCGTATTCTTTGGTTTACGGGATGGAGCCAGTCCTACCGGTTGAGGTGGAGATACAATCTCTCGCAGGGTCATTGCAGAAAGTGAAACCTCCATAAGACCAATGGTACAAAACTCGTTATGATGAGCTTGCATTTGAAGATGAGCGCCGACTACAAGCTTTGCATAACATTCAACTCTATCAGCGGAGAATTGCTCGTGCATTTAACAAAAAAAGTTCGAGATAGAGACATTCAAGAAGGTGATCTAGTTTTAAAGACAAATAGAGCTCCGTTGCATGATCCTTGGGGAAAATTCAAGTCTAACTGGTCTGGACCATTCCTAGTCAAGCATGTCACCACGGCTGGAGCAGTAAAACTAATGGATTTTGATTGGAATGAATTCACCCATGATCAGTTGAAGAAATACTACGCTTAGACATCAAAGTAATTGTAATTGTCTTGGTCAAGTAACCAAGCAGTTTGGGGATTTTGTATCCTATTTCTTTATTCTTAATAAACATGTCATATGTTCGCAGATATTCATAGAGTGTGAAAAAAAACGAAAAAAGGAAAAAGGAGAAAAAGAAAACGATGAAGCATGCAAAGATGTTTTTTTATTATTATTATGCTTTCATGTGTCATGTGATTGATTAATTATAGTTTGCATGTCACATTTAACATTAAAGTATGCACGTGTTTAAAATTGTGTTCACATTGAGTTTCTCACAAGTAGATAATTCCCACAAACAGATAATTTTTATTTATCCCAACTGGGGTACTTCATTTCATACATAAAGAGACAAAAGGCCTCCACTTCCTACCAAATTTTTTTTAAAAAAAAGAGAAGAATAAAAAACAACAACAACAAATAAACATGATATTTCTCTCAAACTCTTTTCCTTTTCATGGTAGGCCTGTTTGAACCATTATCTTGACCAATATCAGCCAAAAGCCATTGAAGGTAATCATGATTAATAATTGGAAAGGGAGGTTTAGATAGTGCTGATATAGTTTTAGCCCCCTGCTATATAATGGGCATTCTTTGAATGCTACTCATATCAGCCTCATAAGTAGTACAAGATGGAAGAGTCTGGAGGGCAGGAATGTGTAGTTGCCTCCAACCAATATGCCTTAGACACCTCCATGGAAGGTAGAAAGTGACTCGGCAAAGCCCCGGTAATTGTACACCTCTACGGCCATAATTGCTATATACAATTGCCTTGATGCCAAGGTGGCTTGTAACCCACTTTATGTCTTGCTGCAGGAAATAATCCTCCCACCCACCATTTTTCCTAAGTTAATAGAAAAAAGGATGAAAGCCTCTTCCTCGGATATGATTGGTTTTGTAAGCAAGATTCCCATGAGGTTTCATAAGAGAATTTTTTTCCAATAACCACAAGTGAAGGGCTAATGGACATCCATTCACAAAGCTTTGAGGGTTTCTTTTGAGTTTGTCTAAGCCAAGAAACATTTCCCCCAAAATAAGTGGTCCAAGACGACCTCCACTAACAATTTGAGGAATGAGTGAAATACACCGGACATGGCATGTGTTTAAAGACCATTTAGTGAGGGTACTTCCCAAAATCATAAGAATGCAAGCATTTTCTCTAGCAATCCTATAGTTGGCGTTGTTAGAGAATTGCTAAGCACCAAATTGAAAGGTCGATAATAGATTAAGAAGAAGTACCTCACCATACTGTAGGTAGTTGCCATGAAGGTTTTCAGGAAGGTATAAAATCGTTGATAAATCTCCCGAGATTCTTGTAGTAGACCTAGGTGTAATAACTGGACCATTGGGGGGTAAGCCCAGTAATCCTTCGACCTATTCACAAGAGGCACAATCTCTCGGTCTCCAAAGCGGAAGACATGACGAGTTTCATCCCGAAATTAGGAAAGCATGAATCATTTCATAACAAAAAAAAAGAGAAAGCAAAGGCATAAGAGCCTTCGTAAAACGGGAAGAAGAAGAAGACTGTCTGGGTTGCTCTAAATTCTTTGTGATCCCCGAGAGTTGTTTTTTATTACCACTCCCCATTTCATTAGTATCTTCGTAACTAGAAGCCATTTTTTTTTTTTTGAAAGAAGAAAAGCTAGAGAAGATTTTGGAGAAGTGAAGATGGTGCATTTGGAAATGAAGAACCATGCCCTTGGATGGAAGAAGGATGATCATCCCTGATTCATGACATGGATAATAGGATTGAGTATTGTCCATAGGGTAATGAGGAGCATCCCTAACAATGGTTAATGACTAAGCATTTGTGGTATGGCAATCTTTTTTCTAATAATCATCCAAATAATGACCTTGATCAATCTATTTTATATAGTGATCATCATCTTCCGATAAAGCGAATAAGCATTATGCATGAAAAATTCCTGAAAGATTTTTGAAAAACAGATCAAAATTTTGCCATATGATGATTGGTCCACCATAGTTTATCTTGAGGGTAATAACCTTTGGTCAACCCTTTAGGCGACATGACCTGACAATGTATCACTTTAAGGTGACTAACCTGACAATGCATCACTTTAAGGTGACATGACCTGACAATGTCCTAACTTAAGGTGTCATGATAACACATGGAGTCATAAAAAGTGAATGATGGTGACTTGACAACTTGTTTGTCATCAATACAATGAAAAACTGTGATAAAAACTGGAGTCAGCTTGCTAATTGTCGGAGTCTCTCGCGTTAACGAAAGACTAATTCATAAGACAGAAATATTTAGTACGACGTTAAAGTCGCATTTCAAAATTTTAGAAAATTAATTGGGATTTTCTATTTAAGACGACGTCAAAGTCGCATTTTAAATTTTAGAAAATTAGTTGGGATTAACTATCTAAGACGGCGTTAAAGTCGCATTTTCAAATTTTAGAAAAATTAATTGGGATTTTCTATCTAAAGACGACGATAAAGTCGCATTTTAGAAAATTAATTGGAATTTTCTATCTAAGACGACGATAAAGTCATGTGTTCAATTTTAGAAAATCAATTGGGATTTTCTATCTAAGACGACAATAAAGTCGCGTTTTCAATTTTAGAAAATTAATTGGGATTTTATATCTAAGGCGTCGTCAGAAGTCGTAAATCATCATTTCAAAAGAGCACTGATAATAACTATTTTCTATGGAGAATATGTTATCTAAAATAAAATTTTCTTTCATAATTTTGTGTCTTTTCAAACATTGGGCATCATTTCATCCAAAATTCGACCAATGTGGGGGCATTCTGTAGACACCAAATTTTGAACCCCTGTTGTGCATAAACATTATAAAATAAAGATTTTTGAAAATAAATTAAAAATAACGAAACTCGCCATGTGGAGCGTGCGCCCCGTCAAAGACTTCTTTTGTCTCGGAGCGCGAGTTTAATTCCTACATATGGTTTTCCTTTTTTTTTTTTTTGCGTTTTAGTCATACAATTCCGGCTTAGAAATATAATTTTCCGTAAGTCGTAGTCAATAACTACAGCCACCGATTTAATAAAATGATTTGTAGTATAATCATGCTCGTCTTTACTAATTTGACAAGTTTTCGTTAATTATTTTAAGTTAGATTTTCGAAAAACAGAACGAGTCGCAATTAGGCGCCGGAATTTTAATCGTCTTTCAAAATCGGTAGGAATCAGTTTTCTTAATGATCAAGTCATTGTCCATTGGATAAAGAATAAGAATATATTCTTTAACCGCCAGTCACATCCTTTTATCCATTAGTTAAGGAATAAAAATCATCAAAAGGAATAAGAATCGGAATCAAATCCGAAGAGTTAGAGCCAAGAATCCGATTTTTTCGGAAAGTTCGAGTTGTACGCCAGGCACACGATCATGCGCCAGACGCATGATCCTGCGCCCAGCACACAACAGCTTTGTGCGCCAGACACGTGGTCGTGCGCCAAGTCCACAAGGTTGTGTGTAGCGCAGTTGCCCAATCAGCTTTTCCTTCACGTTTTTCGATGCATTTCTACTTATTAGGATGTATTTAGGGTGAGCTAAAACTCGGATTTTTCCTCATTAGTGTAAACAACAAAATCAAATCTTAAGAGAATAAGAACATTGGTATTTCCATTAAATTGGATGATGTAGGAAGATTTGAGGTGATTTAGTGATGTCATTAAGGTGATGTCATTGGGGTGATATCATTAAGATAATATGGGATGTGAAAAATCTGATTTTCGGGTGAAAAATCTGATTTTCTACCTTCTTCAAACCCTAATTCATCACCTCATTTCCCTATAAATACCCCCCTTCTTTTTACTTCAAAGGGGACAACTTCTCACAACTAAAAAATCTCAATACTACTCTCCTTCTCCCTAATTCCTCCCTCTAAGAAAAATCTCATTCAAAAAAAAAAAAGCAAAAGTTATAATTAGTAAGTAAGAAGTTCATCAAAAGAAAAACACAAAAAAGGGTTTTAGTTAGTAATTAAGTGGATTTAGAAACTCACTTAGAAATTAAGGAAATCACAAAAAAAAGTAGAAAACTTTGCAAAAAGGAAGTGCATCATTGAGCTAGCAAGTTGAAGTTAAAGTTCGTGTTATTTTTCTTAGTTATCTTCTTAATGACATACTAAGTTTCTCTTTGTTTTCTCTTATCATTTTTTAATTTTTGGAGTGATTTGGGTATGTGGAAGCCCTAATAGGTTCCCAACCTTAAAAAACCTTACCTAGAATAGTCAACTCTAATGGGGAGACTCTTAGGAAATATGTGCTTATGTGATTTTTGTTAATCAAGTTGTTGTTCATCACCAAAAACATGTTTTCATAAAAAAAATTCAAGTAGAGTTGTGCATAAACATCTCCATAAAAAGAAAATGAGATGCTGTAATTATGGTCAGGTTCAATTTCGCACTTCATTCATTTTTCGTATGTATTATGTGAATAGTTTATAGGATGATTATTTTTATATTATGTAAATAAAAATCAATAAAAATTATCATAAAAAAATCATCAAAAATCAAAGTGGTTATTAATCTCTAATTTTCACAAGTTTACAAATAAACATGAATTCCAGAGTCCATTCAAGAGGATGAAGATCAAGGAGTTTCATGGTGAAGATCAAGATTGAAGACCTGTATAGATCATAGAATTTGTACATATTGTTGTAATAATAGTTTTTTTTGTAAATACTAATTACATCACTCATTAATGAAAAATATGGAGATGTTTATGCATAATTTTCATAAATAATTCCACAATTCTTTTTAATAAAATGAGCAATCAATGTTATAAATTTTGCATGTTGGGCCTAATATATCATAGTATATGAATTAAATGACTCAATCTCAATTAAGAGGAAAAATTGCAAATCTAACTAAGTTAAATTGTATGATGATCCATCTTACATTTAAAAAATTGTTCTCCATCTTCAAATGGATCAATCATATAATTTGACATAATTAAATTGGTAATTATGATCTCCAAATTGATTTTAGGCTGTTTCACGTGTCTCACTTTAAATTGCCAAATTCCAATTAGCCAAACACAAATCTCCAAATTTTATCTCAAATTGATCAATTTTCTCAAAATGACTTAATAATCTTCAATTTAGATTTTTTATCAAAGATTCAATTAGGAAGCAAACCTCTTTTCCTAAGACCTCTTGAAAATCATAAACGCGATCACCAATTAAGGTGGTTATTTCAATCATTGGTTAATCGCTAATTAGGGTGATTAGTTCAAACTCTTCATTTAATCACTAATTAGGGTGGTTATCTTAAACCTTGTTTAATCACTAATTAGGTTGATTACTTTAACCTTTCCTATTTAATCACTAATTTGAGTGATTATCTTAAAACCATTTTTAATCACTAATCAAGGTGATTATCTTTCCTTTTAAGTTTAATCACTAATTAGGTGATTATCCTAACCTTCATTTTAATCGCTAATTAAGGTGATTAATTTAACCTTTCATATTTAATCACTAATTAGAGTGATTATCTTAAACCTTGAATAATCGTTAATTACAGCAATTATTTTTCTTTTCATTTAGTCCCTAATTAGGGTGATTATCTTCAACCTTGGTTAATCACTAATTAGGCTAATTATCTTAAACCTTTATTTAATCACTAATTAAGGTGATTACTTTAACCTTTCCTATTTAATCACTAATTAGGGTGATTATCTTAAACCATTTTTAATCACTAATTAAGGTGATTGTCTTTCCTCTTAAGGTTAAATCACTAATTAAGGTGATTATCTTAACCTCCATTCTTAATCACTAATTAAGGTTATTATCTTAATCCTCTTAAATTTTAATCACTAATTAAGGTAATTAATTAAATCCTTCATTTTAATCACTAATTAAGGTGATTATCTTAACCTTCAAGTTTATCACTAATTAGGGTGATTATTTTAAACCTTGAATAATCACTAATAAGAGTGATTACTTCCTTCCTTCATTTTAATCGCTAATTAAGGTGATTATTTTGACCTTCACATTTAATCACTAATTAAAGTGATTATCTTAACCCCATTTCAATAACTAATTGGAGTGATTACCTCATTTCAAATAGATTTGTTTAATTCTAAAGGTGAATTATTCATAATCTATCTATCCCCTTTTCTCCCCCAATGGAATTGGCCATTTAGGGTGAAACATAAGATTGAACTATGATAGTTTTGATCCACGAGTGGATTCCAATCCCGCAATGATTGGTACGTAGGCCCTCTTAAAAATGATTGATGTGTATATGTGCAAACTGTGTGATTTTCTTTTGAATAACCATGATTACTTTAAAATGGAAAATAACGCATTTAGTAAGAGCCCGTTCTGTAGAACGGAAGAGGAGACGAGTTTCAAATGTTCGCACCTCTTAACCTAAACCCCGAACCCTATCTCATGGTACGAAAGACCCATTTTCAAAACGCTTTCTCCATATGAAGTCATCATCGCTTTAAATGATATTTCTTGAAGTTGATATTAAAACGATTTATTAAATAAATATGTCCCTATTCAGATATTAATAGGGTGGTGACTTCAAAGTTTTATAAAACTCATAGTCCAATGAGAGACTTTTTTGGGATTCAGATCGTTGATTAAGACAGTCAAAAATCGGGTACCACACTTGGCTAAAGCTCTAGCCATTTCAGCGAATTGTTGCTCGGTATTTCATGTCTAGAATAGCTTGGATCTTCTCAGGGTTGGCTTCTATTCCCCTCTGATCTACTAAGAAGCCTAAGAACTTCCCAGAAAAGACGCCAAAGACACATTCGCTGGGGTTCAATTTCAGTTTGTACTTTCTGAGAGTTTCGAAAGTTTCTCTCAAATCACCAACATGACCTTCCTCTTGCCGACTCTTGACTATCATATCATCAATATATGCTTCCATGTTTCTTCCCAACTATGGCTGAAAGACAGTATTAATCAATCTTTAAAAGGTGGCCGGCGCATTACGGAGGCCAAAAGGCATCCTTAGCCAGCCATACAACCCTTTCTCGATAATGAAGGACGTTTTGTCCTGATCCTCTGACCACATGGGGATTTGATGAAAGCCTGAATATGCGTCCATGAAGCTTAACAAAGCATGGTCGGCCGTGGAGTCCACCAGTCGATCCAACTTAGGCAAGGGGAAACTGTCCTTGGGACAAGCCTTGTTGAGATCAGTGTAGTCCACACACATCCTCCAGGTTCCATTAGGTTTTGGCAACATGACCACATTTGCTATCCATTCTGGATAATAAGTCTCTCTGATGAATTTTGATTCCAACAACTTCTGAACTTCCTGGTCGACCGCCTGGTTCCTGGCCGGTCCTAAATGCCTTTTCTTCTGACGAACAGGTTTTAAACTTGGATCAACATTCAGTCGGTGGACGGCAATCTCTGGATCAATTCCAGGCATTTCTTCAACACAATAAGCAAACACGTCTTGAAATTCTTTTAGCAAGTTGATTAAAAGGCTCCTCAAACCAGGAAAGAGTGAAGACCCAATCTTCAAGGTTCTTTCTGGACGGGCTTCATCCAAACAGACATCTTCTGGGGCTTCCACCGGCTCTGGACGTTCTAGTATCAGCCCCATGATGGCCATCACTTCTCCAGACGAGGGTGGCTCTTCCTTGACCGGCTCATACTTCCTTTTCTTGTTGGGAAGATGCTCAGACGTTTTCCTTGAGGGAGCAACCGGCGTCTGAGGACTCTCGATTGCCGTTCTCAGTGAGGCCACTTGGTCCTTTACCATCTCGGACGCCTTCCTTTCGCCAGCAGCCTTCGACTTATCTTTTCCAAATTCAGACGGGTTCCTTCCGCCAGCAATCTTCGACTTATCTTTTCCAAATTCAGACGGGTTCCTTCCGCCAGCAATCTTCATCTGGTCTTCATTGTCTGCTTTCCATGATGACGGCTTTAGGGTAGTTAGGTAACATTCCCTAGCCGCTTGCTGATCTCCATACAAGGAGCCAATTTGGCCACCATCGCATTCAAACTTCATAAGCATCAAGTGAGTTACTATTACAGCTTTAACATGATTTAGAGTTGGCCGTCCAAGTATGACATTATAGGCTGTCAAATCTCGGACGACCAAGAACTTGATAAACAAAGTCTGCGAGGCATCCTTCTCTCTAACCTGGACGGGCAAGGTAACTGTTCCCATAGGATGAATGATTCCTCCCCTAAACCGTATGATGGGATGGTGGACGGGGACCAAGTTCTTCTCATCAAACTTCAATCTAGACAAGCAATCTGCACTAATGATGTCTGTCGAGCTTCCGGTGTCAATCAGAATTCTTCTTACTCTTAAGTTTGCTATCTTTATTTCTACAACCAAAGGGTCATCATGGGAAGTCCTCAACTTCCCCCGATCTTGCTCATTAACCACCACCTTTGGGAAGGGCTCGGCCTTTGTCTGATTAGTTAGCAAGACTTGGTCGAGCTCCCTGGGATAGTTTTTGTGCCCTCTATTGGTTGGTCCTCCAGCGGCAAACCCTCTTGAGATAACAAGGACGACATCCTCGTCAATGCTTTCACTCTCCTTCTTCTTGCTCTGACGATCATCTCTCTTCTGAAACTAGATTTCCTTTTCGAGCTAGATTCTCCAAAGCCCTCTTAAGGTGTTTACATTCATTGGTCTCGTGACCACAGTCCTTGTGAAAGTGACAATATTTGCTCTTGTCTCTGTTTCTGTAAGGAGTCTTCATTTCAGCTGGAGCCTTCAGCTCATATTGGTCCTTTATCTCCATAAGAATGGAGTATTGGTCCTTGCTGAATTCAATATGGTTGGCTGAAGGCTCAGATTCCTTTCTCTTGCTCCTTCTGGACGAAGTAGTGGTTGAGGTAATTGCCCAAGTCTCGGCCTTTTTGGGGTTGTTCTTCTTTGGTTGAGCAACCTCTTCAGGCTTCTTGGACTCGAGGTGCTTTGCCTCAGCACATACTTCAGTGACGTGTATAAACGCTTCGGCTTCCTTTAAAGCTTCGGCAAGAGTGGTGATTTTCTTCTTCACCAAGTCAAACTTAAAACTTTATGGTCTTAGTCCCCTAATAAAGGCGTCAAAGGCCACACCAGCGTTGAGATCTTGAATCTGAAGGGCTTCTAGATTAAATCTTTTAACAAAACTTCTGAGGGCTTCCTTGGGTCGTTGGACGATCTTACCCAAGTGCATGCTTGTTTTATGTTCTTGCCGATTGGCAACAAAGTGACTAGTGAATAGGTAACTGAGCTCGGTAAAATTGTTGACTGAATTAGGGGGGAGATTGTTAAACCACTTCTGAGCTACTCCTTTCAGAGTAGCCGGGAAATTCTTACACCAAGTAGCATCATCCACTGCTTGGACGTACATCTGATGCTTATAAGCGGATAGGTGATCGTCTGGATCAGTAGTTCCATCAAAGGGCTCTATAGTAGGGAGTTTCACCTTTGGGAAGGGGGGCGCCTCCTTGATCCTGGCCGAGAATGGGGTCGGCCAGTTGATCCGGAGGGCTCCTAGCTGTCCCTCAATGGGTATGAACTCCTTTCTGTGTTCTTTCAACACAGGGTTAGATGAAGTGTTTGCAGGGGATGGACGCCTATAAACTATTGGCCGAACCACCGTTTTCTCTTGTCTTAGACGAACAAGAGAAGTGCCCAGACTTCTTCCTTCTGTTCTGGACGGTATCCTCAAAGGAGGGTCTCTCAAGTACGGTGTAGACCATGTGGCCGACCGCTGTAATGCAGCAGCTTTCTTTGCCTCTAGATACTCCCTGGCATCGGTTTCCATTCGGTGCCCATTTGGACGAACATTATCCTGGGTCCTAACCACCAGGTTCCAGTCCATCTTCCTTCGCTGCTCACTAACTTCTTACTGCTTTCCTCTGGCTGTTCTCCTAGAGGGTTCCTGACGAACAGGTCGACTTAAACCTGGACGGTTCTCCTGGGAACGCCTCCTAAGAGGAATTGGATTGTTAGCTGCTGGCTCCGGATTTATATGAAAAAACAGCATGTTGTTCTTGATCTGTTCCTGGACGACTGCTGCCATCTTAGTCTGAAAATCATTCAAGACGTTCTCAAGATGGGCAGCAATCACTGGACGTTCTAGATTCTCCTGAATAACAGGTTGTTGGCTTTGTCCAGGGACATTGATGATGGATGGAAGTCTATCCCATCCTCGAGGCGGTCTCTCATGATCTACTGTATCTTCGACATTGATCTGAAAACTTCGATTTCTAGCCACGTTGGACGATTGACAGTCAGTCATCGTTGCGTCTCCCCGCAGATGGTGCCAAATGTTTAGTATGCTTCTCCAGCAAGTAAGCTATGTGTTTAGCCTCCTTGTCCGGCAAGTAAACCAGTTTCCCTTAGATGTTCTTCACTTGGAGACTTGTGCAACAATGCCTGAATCTGCCCTGTCTGAACCTAAGCTTCGTTCCCGAACCTGCAAAAAGGGACCCACCCTGGAGGTTTGGGTAGTGGTTCCCCCTCCGAAGCTTAAGTCATATATCAAGAGTTGGAAGGAAAAAGTAGAGATAGAGAGAGAAAGTGAGAGAGTATTTTTACAAAGTAAGTTTACACTGTTTGCATTGAATGCCTTTTCTCCTGCTTTCAGGGGTATTTATAGTGTTTGTGGTATGGCTGCTGCACTTTAAGGTTGACCTAGAATAGGAGCACCTGATTGGCTAGGCAATCAAAACATGACACTTGGCAAGATATGATTGGAGATGGATCATCAACAAATCACCTGCAGCCATTATATGGGTTTTGGATCTAACTAACCTTTGGGCCAAAAGGAAGGCCTTTTCATCTCATCAGAGTATAACCCAATGGTTAAATCATTTTCATTTATTTTCTCTGAGAGGACACGTGTACGGCCCTGATGGACCCAAGTGTCTCTAAAGGAGCCGTAGATATTTTAGGCTACAACAGTTCCATTAACAGTTGTTCCTCTCAACTTCACTTGAAGTTTTCTCACTTTAACTCGCTTCACTCAAAGCTTTCTCTCTTACAGGACTTCACTCAAAATCCCCTTACCCCAAAAACCAAAATACAATGACCAATAAACTTGGTGGAATTAGAGTAAAAAGGCAAAAAACAAATGGATTTTATGAGAGAATGAAGGCACTGACACTTTACTTAGTTAAACTCACTAATTCACTTGGTTAGACACAAATTGAAACTTAATTAAACATAAGTATTTATAGCAGTGATTACTTAGAACGTGAGATTAAATCATGTGTTAGTGGTAAAAACATTTTCCCATGATGTTCCTCAACTAGAAGAACACGTTCCTTTTGATACCCATGATCTCCACGATCTAATACAAACGTATGTTAGGATTAATACTGATTCCTTAATTTTAGCAACCACTTAAGTAGTAAACCAAAAATCTGATTTAATTAATGAAACCAAAATTAAATTCTTTTATCAAAATATTATCTTTAAAGATATATTCCTTAAAACCGAAAAGAATTTTTATTATCTAATAAAAATAAAATCTTTTCCTCAAAAAGATTTTCCTTAAAATCAGATTTTTACTAAATAAAAACGGTTTCCTAGAATCTAGGCATAAAACACTCAAGCGTTATTATTTAACTGTTATACTTATTTACATATGTCTAGTTCCTTTAAAATAGTTAGTTCCTTTAACTCAATATAACAGTGCCACTTTATCTGTTTCTTACAGAGGAACAGACACTCATTCTCATTTTAAATTACCACAGTTCCTTACCAATTCTTACTCATTCCTTTACATTGGAACTAGAAACAAAAAAGCCTTGCTTTAGTCTTCTTGCTCCAACGCTTCTCCAGTATCAAATCTTTGAGCATCTTCACTTAGTCTTCAAAATCCAAACTTGATTTCTTCTTCTGACTTAGTATTCTCTTTGCTCTTGTCATTGATACCTTGTAAAATCCATTCACTTAACAATTTGTTAGTTGAATACTTAGTTTGTATCTTTGTTCCTTTGTCATCATTAAAACTAGGGTTCAACAATTTCCCCCTTTTTGATGATGACAACAAAGTTACAAACTAAGGAAAACAACAAATAACTTAAGAGAATGAAAGAAAGAAAATAATAAGACTTTATATAATTTTATTAAGGCAGATTAAGGATTTAAAGTTTTTCACTTTTTCAATTTTCATCTTAGTTTGTTTCTGGTATCTTTTCCCCCTTTGTCATCCTCAAAAAGATCAAACTCTTGGTGATTTTGGGAAGACTGATATTTACAATACCTTTAGACCATTAACAAGCACCAAAAAAAATGGTTAAGTTAAGAATTGCAAAGGTTAGACTTGCTCAAACATCAATCACAGAATACTAGCCATTCCAAGTAAGAAATTAGGCAATCAAATCATAAACGAAGACAATTTGTAGCAAAAGTCATTATATTAATAGCACTTGTTCCACAAAAGTACAAAAAGAAGAAAACGAAGAAAAGAAAAGAAAAGCAACAAAAGCTAGAAGTTCTTGTTCCGTTAAGAGAAACAGGAACTAGACATTAGGATGGGAAGGGTAGTTGTGTTCCTCTACGACTTCTTCTTCCACCACTTCCTCTAATTTCTTCATAACCTCCTCATGATCCCCATCCAGTTCTTCCTTCGGGAGTTAATTGCTTGGGCCATCATCTCCATGTTCTTGTGTTGCTCTATCACCGTATCACTAAGGACTTTCATTATAACCATCATCTTATCAGTTTTATCATCCAAAGTCCAGTGAAGGTGATTATTAAATTTGATCATATGTTGAGCAGGGAGACATACCTCATTTACCCATCCATAATCATCCGAAGAAACTTGTTCATTTCCCTTTGAACCAAAGTCAGTAGGTGGTTTTGGTGGAGGAACTGGGGTATTTTCTTGGGATGGTTTTGCTGATCCTGTGAGAGGAACAAAAGGTGAAGTGGTGGTGTAAAGTGAAGGAAGAAATGGAGGTGGGGGTTGTAGGGCATTAGATGTAGAGGAGAAAGGGTTAGGCGCATTTATGGCAACCTTCATCTGTTCATAACTAGAAGGAACGGTGAAGGATGAGGGAGAGATGGAAGGGATGATATTGAGAGTAATCGGTATTTTTGGTGAAGAAGGAGTAGGTTCCTTAGGTGAGTTTTTATGTGGTTCCTCTTCATCATATAGGACTAAAGGAGAGTCCTCATTAGAAGGAACAGGGGTAGTTTTTGCAATTCTCAACTTAGAACTTTACTTAACTTGTTTAGGAACAGGTTTGGTAGGCTTTTTAGCAACTGTTTTTTGTTTCTTGGGGGGTTGTTCCTTTGGTTCATTAGGTTTAGGAACTTGTTCCTCCAATATCACTTTCACTTGTTCCTCCTCTACTGTCATAAGCAGTTTTCTCTTCTATGAGGAACTAGAGGCTATCCTCCCTTGAGTCAGAATCCCATCTTAGACAGAGAGGTCCGATCCATACAAAGTTTTTTCATTTAAAATATTACCTTGCTTAATTCCCAAGGTAGGCCAACCAGTAGTTTTAACTTTTAAGTGGGAGAGAAGAGAGGTGATGAGTTCTCCATACCCAACAGCACAATGGTTTTCAATACAGTGTGAGATGTTGGATAAAGAGAAAAGGGAAGCTTATTTGGATGTGGTGGTCAAGGCTGAACATGTAGCACATATCTAGGAGACCCAGCTCATTCCTCTTTTCAGTTCGAGGAATGAGTGCTCTCTATACAAGATTGAACAAGATTTTATGTACTGGGGAGAGGAGATTATGGTTGATCTTAGTTTGGCCAGGTGATCCCCCAGAGGATTGAACAATGTCATCCTGGGAGAAATTAGGAAAGGTGACAGTTCCTTTCCTTTTAAAATACAGATCAGTTCCTTTGCAAGGAACTTCCCATATTTTGCCTAAAGTTTCTTGGGAAAATTTTATTTTCTTCCCTCTTACTTCAGTAGTACATACTCCATCAGTGTTGATGAAGTTCGCACAAAATTCATCCATGGCTAAAGGAACTAAGGCAATATTAAATGCGGTTTCAAAAAGGTATTCCATACCTTGTTCCTTTAGAATTTCAATTAGTTCATTGAATTTAACTTTCTTGGCCCATTCTAAATCTACACAGAATCCAAGAACATACCTCAAATCACTTCGTTCCACTCGTTTCTTGGAGAAAGAAGTAGCAGTTCCATTGGAAGGAACATGCGTAGCTTCTTCTTCCCCCTCAACAGATTCAGGTTCTTCTTCTTCATCTTTCCCAATTAGTTTCCTTCTTCTTACACTTCTTCTTGGTGACTCCAATTTTTGCTCTTCTGCCTCCATTTTTGTTTCTTGAGGATTTTCGATTTCTAGGGTTTTGGATGGAGAAGAGGGGTTTTCCATTTGAGAGTTTTTAGGAGTTTTTGCTTTTGGAAAAGGTGAATTGAGAGAGGTTTTTTCCATTTGGTGAAGAAATATTGAGGTTTTATGTGGTGCGAAGAGGTGTGGAGTAGATGAACAATGGTGAAGATGAAGCGTTTAAATGAACACGGTTTTGGAAGGGAAAAAGAAAAAGAAAGAATATGCATGTAACAGTATACGAAGAGTTACACACGGAAAATAGAAAATAAAATAAAGAAAAGAAAAGATAAAAATTAAATCAAGACTTAATAAATCTAATTCCTATATTTTTTAGATTTTCGGATTTTTTGGAATTTTATGGACTTTTTAATTTATGGAAAGAAAAAGAAAAGTAAGGAACTTGTGCTATAGGAACAACTTTTACTTATTATCAACATTCATCAAATCATGCATGTTTCTATCACTTAGCAACAATAAGGGGAGTATTATGTGACATTTATGAGTGGCTTTATTCCTTTGAATCCATGTTTATGTTTTGAACATTTTAATTTGCAATGGTATTAGGCAATTCATAGTCACTTCATATCACATAGAGTAAGACAAATCAATTCAGACATGGGGGATTGGAACAGGAACAATTACTTAAGTTTTATTAAACCTAACTCAAGCCTTGATTTTTCATATCTATCTCTTTGTAGAGGCTTGGTTAAAATATCAGCAATCTAATTTTCAGTTTGACAAAACTCAAGTTTAATCAAACCTTTTTTCCACATTTTCTTTTAGAAAGTGATGTCTGATATGTATATGCTTAACTCTTGAATGATGCACTGGATCTTTTGAAATACTAATGGTACTTGTATTATCACAATAAATAAGAACACAATTAAAGTTTATTCTATAGTCACAAAGTTGTTGTTTTATCCAAAGCATTTGAGACCAACATGCAGCAGCAGCTACATATTCTGCTTCAGCAGTGGATAAAGCAACTGAATTTTGTTTCTTGGTGCTCCAAGAAACTAAACTATGACAAAGAAATTGAACCATACCTGAGGTGCTTTTCCTATTTACAAGATCTCCAAAGATAGTCGGCATCGGCATATCCTCTTAACTCAAATGTGTCACTTCTTGGATAGAAAAGTCCAAGATCATCCGTTTCCTTTGAGATATCTAAGAATTTTCTTTCTTTATTGTTAGATGAGACTCCTTGGGATTTGCTTCAAATCTAGCACACAAACCAACACTGAAAGCTATGTCTGGACGACTAGCAGTTAGATACAAAAGAGAACCAATCATGCCTCTATATTTTGTTTGATCAACACTTGTTCCTATGGAATCTTCACCTAATCTAGTTGAAGTTCCCATAGGAGTGTGATTTATCTTTGAATTTTCGAGGCTATATTTCTTTAACAGTTCCTTTATGTATTTTTGTTGGTGAATAATTATTCCTTTTTCCGTTTGCTTAATTTGTAACCCAACAAAAAATTTAACTCACCCATCAAACTCATTTCAAATTTATTACTCATAAGCTTAGAGAATTCTTTGCATAATGACTCATTAGTTGCTCCAAAGATAATGTCATCAACATATATTTGAACAAGAAGTATATCAGTTCCTTTCGATTTTAGAAACAAAGTTTTATCAACTTTTCCTCTTTTAAAATTGTTCTCTAAAAGGAACTTAGACAATCTCTCATACCATGACCTAGGTGCTTGCTTTAACCCATAAAGAGCCTTGTCAAGCTTGTAGACATGGTTTGGAAAATCACTATTTTCAAATCCAGGGGGTTGTTCAACATATACATCTTCATTTAAGTAGCCATTAAGAAACGTACATTTGACATCCATTTGATACAGTTTAAATCTCATATATGCAGCAAATGCAATTAGTATTCTAATGGCCTGAAGTCTAGCAAAGGTTTCTTCATAGTCAATTCCTTCTTGTTGATTATAACCTTTTACTACAAGTCTAGCTTTGTTCCTTACAATTGTTCCATGCTCATCTAGTTTTTGTTTTTAAACACCCATTTTAATCCAATCACTTTTTGTTGTTTAGAAGAGGGGACTAGATGAGATACCTTATTTCTTTGAAACTCATTTACCTCATCTTGCATAGCAGTGATCCAATCAGAATCAGTTATGGCTTCTTGATAGGGTCCTAAAAGTGTGTATTTTTATTATCTTAAACCCTTAGTTTACTATTGAGTTTTATATTTTACAAGGAGTTTTAAGTTATTTTTCTTCCGAGACACGGGTTACTACGATTTTATTTATTTGTCTGCAGGAAGATGATTTGGGCAACAAATTTGCAATCGCATTTGGGAGCCCATTTTTCCTCTCCTACTTGGGCTTATTTTGTGAAAAATTAGAAGATCTCATGTTGGGCTTGTGATATTATCCTAAGATGAAGAATTGTAATATAACCTTGGTGGCCACAAAAGACAAATGACAATCACTAAAAAAAGAGAAATTGAAACCTCAAGAGTTTTCTTTCTTCTAGGGGAGAAAACGGCAGTGTATGAAAGGCAATAAGTGGGTTTCATTTTGGGAAGATTAAATTCAATTCTTTAGCAATCTAGGAAAGAAAAAGGAAGTTTAGGAAACTTAGATCTTTTTGGTGAATAGGAATAGCTGGCAGCAGCGTTGAAATAAAAAAAGAGGAAAAGCAGCATTGGAAGAAGGAGGTGAAGCATTAGAGCGACGAAGTAGAAGAAGTAGACTAGAGAATTAGATAGGAGTGTATATCAGCGAATCGTAGTGAACAACAAGCAGAGAACAGCGCTGCAAATTACAGACAACACCAAGTACGAAGCAGCTAAGCGTTGGACGATTACAGAACAGTGCGGCGAGATTACAGAGCATAGAATTACAACCTTTGGTAATTTTGTTTGGATGTTTGTTCTAGTTTTAGTTTTTCTCTATACAATTAATAATTAGATTTGGATGATCAATATAGTTTTTAGATTGTGTATTTCTCAATTCTCAATACTGAATAAGTTGGTTTTTATTAGTATTAATTTTGTTCTTAATATGTTAGGCTAAATCTCTTTAGGGTAGGGAGATATATTGATTATTGGATTATTGAATTGTGAGAATGTCAAAGTTTTGATTTTTGATATTTAATTGTTCTTGTTTATGCTTTGGTTGGATTGATACTCCGTATAATTGTTTAGGACTAGTTTCATTATACTTTAGATTGACCATCTTTGTATAATTTGCTAGTTTTATTGCTAGGACTTGACTTGTAATACGTAATTGTCCTTGTTAATTCCGTTTGTAGCAATTAGGTGTTTGATTAGTGACTAAAACTTGTCATAATACCTAAGATTATCAATCTTTTAAGTTGCGCAATCCGAGCTTGTGAGATTGTGGCTTAAGTTAACTATTTCTATAGTTTTAATGCTGCTAGTTAATCGAGTCTAGAGAGCTTGTTCTAGATTATTAATTAGTTAGACAATATTCCAAGAGCTTGTTTGGTTTATTTGCAATTTAGAAAGTTTAGAGTGTCTACGTGCATTCTTGAGTTAAAGTCAAAGTATATGCGTGATTTAATTAGTTCAATGATCGATTAATATTCCAATACCAATATATATCTCCCGATCCTTATTATAGTATCTTTGATTATCTCTTTCGTAGTTCAGTTATTTAGTAGATATTTTACCTTCATCTTTATAGTAGTAATTTTTATAGTGCTTGGTTAGTTCATATATTCTATCAAAAATAGAGTTTTTAACTAACACAAAAAAATAATAAGATAAATCCAATTCTCTGTGGAATCGACCCTGACTTACCCGACTACATTGCTAGAAGGTTATAGTTAGGTTATTTTTGGTAGGCACGCGACAGTCATACCACTTCTTCATGATTTCTTGGTTCCATCATTGATAGGAACGCATGAAATGCACAAAAAATCCCGAATCTGCGTTCTAGTTTGCGTACCTTTGGATATGTCACTTATTATGAGTTCCACTTTGGATGTGATTTTTGATGTCTCAAAGGTTTTGGTTGAAATTCCCTTATAGGAACAAGGTTGTTCCTCTTGAGTTTCATGAGAGGATGAGGAGCCTTGTTCATTTGTTCCTCTTTCAGCAATTGTTGAATAAGTTTCTTCAACATTTTTGTTCTTAGTAGGAACAGGAATAGCTCCATCATCTTGAGGAATAGGAATAGCATTATTATGAAAGTTTTCATCTTCTTCGTTCCTTTCCTCTTTTATTCCTTCTTCCTCAATTGAATCTGCATCTTTTTCATTAGGTCGAACCAAGCCTATTTCAAAGTCATCAAACTGCTTGCTTGGATTAAAATTGTCAGACTCATCAAAAATTATATGTACACTTTCTTCAACACACATTGTTCTTTTATTGTAAACTCTATAAGCATTACTATGTGATGAATATCCTAGAAATATTGCTTCATCACTCCTTGCATTAAATTTTCCAAGATTATCTTTCCCATTTTTTATGAACAAAACATTTACAACCAAATATTCTGAAATGTGTAATATCAGGTTCCTTACCAAAATAAAGCTCATAAGGAGTTTTGTTAATGATAGGTCTCATCATGGCACGATTTATTATGTGACAAGCAGTATTAACAGCCTCAGCCCAAAAGTTCCTTGGAAGTTCACTAGCAATAAACATAGTCCTACTCATTTTCTCCAAAGTCCTATTTTTCCTTTCTACAACACCATTTTGTTGTGGTGTTCTAGGTGCAGAAAAATTGTGATCTAGGCCATGGTCTCTGCTTAAGTCATCAAATTTATAATTTTCAAATTCTTTACCATGATCGGATCTAATGTGCATTAATTTGTGACCACTCAAATTTTAAACTCTTTTTGCAAAGACAAGGAACTCATCATAAGTCTCATCCTTACTAGAGATAAAAATAACCCAAGTGTATCTTGAGTAGTCATCAACAATAACTAGCACATACCTCTTACCACTTCTACTTTGAATTCTCATGGGGCCACACAAATCCATGTGAATTAATTCCAATGGCTTTGTGGTGCTCACAATAGTTTTAGATTTGAAAGAGGATCTTATATGCTTCCCTTTGGCACATGCATCACAAACTTGATTAATATGAAATTTTATAGATGGTAATTCCAAAACAATATCTTTTGATCGAAGTTTGTCAAGTAATTAATGAAAAGCTAGCATGTCCTAGACGCTTATGCCATAAGAGTGGATCATCTTCAATAACACTAAGGCATTTCAAGTTATTTTTCGAAACAAGATCAAGATCCACAATATATTTGTTCCCTTTCCTTGTTCTTTCCAAGATGACATTCTTAGAGTTAATGTTATCGATAAAGCATTTTTCACTATTAAATTTAACTACATTTCTCTTGTCACATAATTGGGAAATACTTAAGAGATTATGCTTTAAACCTTCAACTAGAAAAACATTATCAATGGAATGTGATGATGACTTACCAACCTTACACATGGCAACTATGTTACCTTTCTTATTATCACCAAATGTCACACTTCCACCTTCATAGGTTAAGAGTGAGAGAAACTTAGATTTGTCTCCTGTCATACGCTTAGAACAACCACTATCAAGATACCAAGTGTTGTTCCCCCTCACTCCAACCTGCAAAAATCAACTAGTTGTTAGTTGTAGGAACCCCTTCTTTCGTGGGTTCCTGTGCTTGACTAGCATTTGTTTTAGCAACCCATTTCACGTTGCTTAATTTCACACTCTTGTCAATCATTCCAGTTCTTAGTTGACATTAAGTTATGTAATGACCTATCTTTCCACAATACATACAAATTTTGTCACTAGGTAGGTCAACACATTTCTTAGGCTTGTTCATCTTCTTGTGGTTTTCAAAACCAAGACCTTCTTTTCTTTTAGTTTGTGGTCTCTCAATCCACTTAGGAACAGCCATCACTTTGCCTCTGTTCCTTGCAACAACAAGTTCCTTCTTGAGATTACAGATCTGTTCCTTTAAGACAATTTTTTCTTTATTCAAATTTTTGATCTCAGATCTGTAACCTTTCAAAGGAGTTGATCTTATATCAAAGGAACTTAGAACATGGACAAATTCCTTTGGGTGTGAAATTTCTAAATTCATTAGATTATTTTCATTCTTCACACTCTCATATAACTCCTTGATTTTTAAGTTCTTATCAAATAAATCAAAGAACCTACTTTCAAAATCCGTTCTCATTTTCTTAAGCCATTCTATATGTTCTTCTGAGACTTTAACTTGGCTTGTTCGGTTTGTTCACGTTTTTCATGTTCATCTCTACATTCAAGAATTGCATCATAAAGAAGATCATAAATTTCAGTCCTAGTTTTTCCATCTAAGTCTGATGCAAGTATATGTTGCCTTGCCTCAACATTTTCTTCATCTTCCTTTATGTCAGTGTTTGCCATGAGGCAAAGATTTGCAGTTTCTTCAGTTTGTTGTTCCTCTTCCTCTTCAGTCTCTGAATCTCCCCAAGCTGCTATCATAGCTTTTGGAACGTTCGCTTTAGAGAAAGGTGCTTTAGTTTCCTTGTTCCTTTCAGTGAAACGTTCCTTGTTCCTTTCTTTGGTTTTGTCGTTTTCCCAAAGTGGACAATCCTTGATGAAGTGATCTGTACTCCCACATTTATGACAAGCAGCTTTGTTAGAAAAAAAAAATTAGCTTTACCTTTGAAGTTCTCATTCTTCATGTTCCTATACATCTTTCGAAATTTTCGGACCATGAATGCCGCTTCCTCTTCTTCTGAGTCAGAGTCATCTTCATCATCTGCTTTTAGGGCAATGGACTTTGACTTAGAGCTTTCACCATAATCGGTATCAAGGTGGAGCTCATAAGTCATAAGTGATCCAGCAAGCTGTTCCAAGTTAAACTTAGTGAAGTCTTTTGTTTCTGGCAAAGCAGTGACCTTAGCCATCCATCTATCCTTAGGAAAACTCCTAAGAACTTTTCGAACTTGTTCCTCTGATGAAATAAACTTTTCAAGAGAAGCTAACTCATTAATAATGTTAGTAAAACGAGTAAACATCTCTTGTATGCTTTCCTTAGCCTTCATGGAGAACAGTTCATATTGATTCATTAGTAAATTAGTTTTAGATCTCTTGACTTCATTAGTTCCTTCATGAGTTACTTCAAGTAAATCCCATATTTCCTTTGCCGATTTGCATCCCATGATTCTATTATGTTCATGGGGTCCAAGTCCACAATACAAAAGTTTAAGAGCCATAGCATTCACTTCTATTTTTTCAAAGTCAGCTTTGTCATATTCAAAGACGGGTTAGAAATTACCTCATTTTTGTCATTAGTAGTTATGACCTCAAAATCACCAACTTCAATGACTCTCCATGCTTGGTAGTTTTCGGCCTTGATGAAAATCTTTATTCTGTTCTTCCAGTAGGAATAGAACTTCCCATTGAACATAGGAGGCCTTTGCGTAGAGTAACCTTCCTCAAGTTTCTCGATGGTGTCCATTGTTCCTTGGATCTTTTTCTCAATAGGGTTTCCTATTTTTCGTGAGTTCTAGCTCTGATACCAATTGTTATTTCAATAGAAACACTACAAGAGGGGGGTGGATTATATGTGTAGAAATAAACATAACTTTTTGCGGAATTATAAAACTTAAACAAAGAAACAAGCTAAAGGAACATAAGGGATTTTTGCGAGGAAAAACTTCTTGGGCTCAAGAAGAAACAACCTTGACCACTAGAGATTTTAAACACAGCACTTCCACTAATTAGGCCAAACAACTTTGTTACAACCTAATTCTACTCACGGGCCACACCTTGATTTCCTAAGCTCAAGTTCCTGAACAACTATTCCCTTAACAGTTGTTCCTCTCAACTTCACTTGAAGTTTTCTCACTTTAACTCGCTTCACTCAAAGCTTTCTCTCTTACACGACTTCACTGAAAATCCCCTTACCCCAAAAACCAAAATAAAATGATCAATAAACTTGGTGGAGTTAGAGTAAGAAGGCAAAGAACAAATGGCTTTTATGAAAGAATGAAGGCACTGACACTTTACTTAGTTAAACTCACTAATTCACTTGGTCGGATACAAATTGAAACTTAATTAAACATGAGTATTTATAGCAGTGATTACTTAGAACGTGAGATTAAATCATGTGTTAGTGGTAAAAATATTTTCCCATGATGTTCTTCAACTAGAGGAACACGTTCCTTTTGACACTCATGATCTCCATGATCTAATACAAACGTGTGTTAGGATTAATACTGCTTCCTTAATTTTAGCAACCACTTACGCAGTAAACCAAAAATCTAATTTAATTAAAAACTATTTTAATTAATAAAACCAAAATTAAATCCTTTTATCAAAATATTATCTTTAAAAATATTTTCCTTAAAATCGAAAAGGATTTTTATTATCTAATAAAAATAAAATCTTTTCCTGAAAAAGATTTTCCTTAAAATCAGATTTTTACTATATAAAAACGGTTTCCTAGAATCTAGGCATAAAACACTCAAGCGTTATTATTTAACTGTTATACTTATTTACATATGTCTAGTTCCTTTAAAATAGTTAGTTCCTTTAACTCAATATAACAGTGCCACTTTGTCTCTTCCTTACAGAGGAACATACACTCATTCTCATTTTAAATTGCGACAGTTCCTTACTAATTCTTACTCGTTCCTTTATATTGGAACTAGAAACAAAACAGCCTTGCTTTGGTCTTCTGCTCCAACGCTTCTCCGGTATCAAATCTTTGAGCATCTTCACTTAGTCTTCAAAATCCAAACGTGATTTCTTCTTCTGAATTAGTATTCTCTTTGCTCTTGTCATTGATACTTTATAAAATCCATTCACTTAACAACTTGTTAGTTCAATACTTAGTTTGTATCTTTGTTCCTTTGTCATCATCAAAACTAGGGTTCAACAGATACATATCCATGTCTCCTCATTTTTGTACCGTATGATGTTATATATCGTTGTCCTAATGGACCCGATCGGAAAGAGAGCAATCAGAAGAGTAAGGCCCAAACAGTGTTTTAAAAGCGTATAGTCTACTTAAATATTTGAAAAGACTCCAAGCCCAATTTTCAAAGCCCAATTAATTATTCTTGATAATTAATTGTATTTTGAGCCCATTTCTTTGAAAAGCCAAACTAATTATTCTTGATAATTGATTGTATTTATTATTATTTCAATAAATATTTTCTAAGATAAAGGATTTATGATAATCTGATTTTATCCCCTTAGATAACTGATTTCTACATTGTGAATGATAATATTAATAGAGATAAAAAAGAATCTTTTAAATTAAAGACTAGATAAATAATAACTCCGGCCAGATCTACGGATGCGTTTCGCGAATCTGAATGCGTTCAGCGCATCTTGTAACACTCCAAATTTCTCTTTTTTGGAAAATATATTTTAATATAAAACTCTTGAGAAACTTGAGAGTATTGTCGCCACGTGATAGCGTTAAAGGTTTTAATACTAACTACTAATTGAACTTTAAACTATTGCAGCGGAAATAATATAAATAACTTCTCTTAATTGATATAAACTTTATTATTCAACTATGACAATGGAAAATAGAAAATAAAATAACAACTCCTAAGCTAATAATTATTCCTCACTAGCTCCCCATTTAAAGTATGCATCATATCAACCTGTAAACTTTGCTCGCCAAAATAGGGTTATCACAGGGACAAAGCCATAAAACAAAGCAAAACAAATATAAAAGCGTGTCAGTAAAAATACTGAGTACATGTATATGCGGATATTAAACGACACACTTCATTTAATTAAAAGTTCGAAACATTTAATTTCAAAAAACCTTTCTTGGATACTTGATAATATTTGTATAATATAAATTATATAACTTTAATAAAAATTTCCTTGCCTAGGTACCTTTCCTAAAGTGTGCACACCCCCGAAGTTCAGTCTTCCTTAATGACTCTATGACGAGGGGTTACTACCTTGTCCACATGACTTATACAAAAAGTACATGGGTAAAATATAATAGCTACTGTTCTTGCTAATAAATAACAAGTCATTGCCTCTTTATAATTGCGATCATAAAAGGTCATATATCTAATAAAAATCCTTCGGAAATAATCCTGCTTTTTAAAAAAATAGTAATACTTATAAACTTAGCCATATAAGGCATAAATAAAATAACTTACTTAAGAGATAACTCTTGAAAAATAATAATAATTCAAAACAACTCCTTTTAAAACATTTAAGCATGAATTTTGAGTTTCAAACTCCTTCTAAAATATTTGAATATAGATTTAAAGATCAAACTTTATAATAATATTAAATTAAAGACATGATTCACAATAAACATTCAAACATGTTCATACAAAACACATGAAGTTCATAATAAAACTCATAAAAACATGTATTTTAATCTAAGATAACAACCCTAAAAACATGATATTACCTATGCAGAACAATATTTAAAGATCTACATATACAGGCACATTGAAATTAAAAGACTACTAATGGAGAAAGAGAAAGGGTAGGCTAAAAGGGAGAGAGAGTTTAAACGTGAGAAAGAGATGTATTTCTCAAATTTGGTATGAAGAATATGAGGAGTAGATTTTTATTTATCTTTAGTTGGATAGGTAAATTCGGAATAGGGACTAGGAAACTAAAAGATGGATTTAGTGGAAAAGATAAACAAATCTAGCTAAGATCTAACAAAATTTTACGATCTTCCAACTAAAATTAGGGGAAGATATAAATTATCCCACAAAACAAAATTCTATAAGGTAAAATAATTAAGAAGATAAGAAAAGATTTTTTTTTTTTGAAAGGAAGAAGATAAGTAATGATGAAAGTAACAAAAACTTGACAAACATGTTTGCAGCTCACTGGCGTGAGTTTTGTCGCCGCCAAATATATTATTTTTCTTTTTTTTCCCTTTTTGTAAACCTTATTTTTTGTTTTCCTTAAAACATTTTTATTTTTGTTTTAAACAAACTACTTGGATTTAAAAATTAGTAAACCTAGGCCCAAAACTGATATGCGCTAAACTTTATTTTCAATACCCAGAATTTTTCTAAAATCCTCTTTTAAAAGCCTTTTTAAATAATAATAATAAGTCTTTTTAATAAATAATAGTCTTTTAATAACTAAAATCTTTTTAAAAATATAAATATTAACTTACTAAAAATACGGAGTATTACAGACTACTCCCCTTAAAAAAAATTTCGTCCTCGAAACTTGAAGCAAGCAAGTAATACACATTTATATACCAAAAATTTTCTATAAAAGTAAGTTGACTCAATTAATGACTCATGAAACCAGTCAAAATTTCATCATAAAATAGCATTATAAGTCAAAAGCGCGAAACTCTATCGTATTTTACCCCCCTTAGAAAGGAGTTACGACCCCGTAACTCGCTAAGACTTAAAACTTGACTTAAAAGTTATTTACCAACTTTGTAATACAAACAATATAAGAGTCGTTGCTGGAAATGGAATAACAAAATCACTAGATAGATAATACTTTCAAAAATATCTTTTGAACTTTGAAAATTAACCTTTTTTCAAGGTATTAATAATAGAAATATTTACCTTCAGTAATAGATCAACATAATAAAGAAAATATTTAAATAAGTCCAAAAGGGTATAATTTATGATGACATGCTGATAAGTTTATAAAATTTGAGTAGGAAACTTTTCCAAATTCTTGAAATAATAAAAAAATTACAAATTGATATTAAAGGCAAGAGTAGTAAGAAAAAGATTTGAGGTGAATGCTAATATATTTTGAAAATGCTATAATATAGTGAGAACAAAATAATTTTATAAAACCTTTCATAAGCTTTTACTCGAAAATGCGATATTCAACCATGCCTTTTCTTTTATTCAAAAAAAAAACTCCTCAAAATTTAATCAACTTCGCATAACTCACAAAGATCTCACAATGAATATCATCAAAGTAACCCTTGATCATACTTTATTACAAATCAAAATCAAATCAATTCATCATTCATAAGCAAAACTTGTTAGTATATATACTAACACAACATATACTTGAAGAAAATAGTCTTTCTTACTTAGGTCCTCAAAACTAGGGCTACTTAAAAATCTAAATTTCCCTTAAGGTATCATAATCAATATATTCCCAAAATACACAATAATCAACTAATAAGACAATTAATAAGCAATCTTTCTTGAAATTCATATAATCTTCATTTCCATTAAATAAACTCCTTCACATAATATACACTCAATGCTTAAATCCATAAGACAAAAATACGACTACTTTTTCCAAAATCAATTACATTGATTGACTAGTTCTTCCCTTTTCTCCTTTATTAAGCTCTTGATTTTTTTTTCCAAAAGTATATTTATTTCATTATTAGAGTCACTTAACTCCTTTAATAATTGATATACCCAATCCTTTATAACTCATTGTAAGATACATCTTATAAAAAAATAATAATTATTTTGAATACAATATCACTCAATCAAGAGTTTAAGACTACTCCTAAAATAATACTCCTCTTGACACTCAATAATCCTCCAAAATTAACTTAGCATACATTTAGATAAATCTAGTATCTTACTTTCACCTTTTAAAACAAAAAGGATCTAAAGGAACCTACTAAAAGTTCAAATATGGTCTTGCTTCGTACTATCTTTGCTTAACTATAAGCACAATAACTCCTTTAAGATATTTGCGATTCAGCGTAGAGTAATATTCCTTAAATATTGAATCAAACTTCAAATATGGTATCTCATATACCTATAATGTCCTCATAATATCCCTTATATTGTCACCTTTCTAAGGTTATATCTATATTATACCTAAAATGGTATTGGCTATATCCATAAACATAATATATAACTTATCTAAATCTTGATAATTCCTCCAAACTAGTATAAACCATTGATCTCCTACTTCTTGATTCCACAAATCATAAATTTTCTCTTCCTTACTCATGTCACTAAATATTAAAAGTCACCAACTGAATAAAAACTTCAAATGACTAATGTCACAATTCTTCGCTCATAACATAAAATATTGTCTTCTTTATTCCCATTAGAAAAGAGAACATAACTACTAAACTTATTTCCTTCATAGGAATAAACTAGAACAATCTTCACCTTTAATGAATCCAAAACTAGTCAACTAAGCTTACTTTGAAGTCATAAATTCTCCTAACACTTATAAACCAACAAAACAAACATATGTATACTTTGTACATTTCATATAAATCACATTTCATGAATTGGATCACATGTGTACATGTCATATAAGACACTAAATTAAATAACCACATCATCTCATAGAAAATGTTTGTGCCATATAATAATGTCATAAGAGATATTAATATCACAGCTTACAAGTAGCTTCATAATAGTATGTCATGAAAGACTGAATAATAACTCAATTCTTATTATAAATAATAAAGTCTTTCTTTTTCTTATGAAAAATACAAAGATTTTTTATATTAACTTGACAATAAATCACACTTCCTTGAAATATATTCACAATAATCATATTTCTAGTATAACAATAAATAACTAAATAATTCATATAAAAAAATTCAATACTTCATTAAAAAATAAAAATTGCAGCTTTATAATTTGGAAAAAAATATATAGATATATAAGTAAAAATATGAATCACATGTTGACAAAATAGTCAGAATAATAATAAAATCTTAACTGTAATTTGAAATAAATCGAAAAAGATTCAATTTTTTTCGTTTTTAGAAATATTTCTTTTGAAATTTTGAAAAAATACATATATACGTATATGATCAATAAAAAATTATTTATTTGAGTACTAGGTTCATAGTGTATGAATAATTAGTGGAGTGAGTTCCCAGGAAAGAGAGGTGCGGCACAAACGGCCAACTTAAGTACTAAGTTTTTGCTAGCCATAACTTTTCTTAGATTAATATTCCACACACTTATTCCGTTCTTCAAAATATAAATCAGAAAATATTTATACTTAAAAATATAAGTATATAAGGTAGAAAAAAATTGCATATAAAATGCCAAAAAAAAAGCAAATAGAATGCGAAACTATATCTTATATGCCCTTCCTAAATCTACCCATACTCTCATTGACTATTTATTTTATTTTCAAAAAAAACCTGGAAAATTGATACCACTTTGTAACACCCCCAAATTTCTCTCTTTTGGAAAATATATTTTAATATAAAACTCTTGAGAAACTTGAGAATATTACCGCCACATAATAATGTTAAAGGCTTTAATACTAACTACTAACTGAACTTTAAACTAATGAGGCGGAAATAATATAAATAACTTCTCTTTATTAATATAAACTTTATTATTCAACAATGACAAAGGAAAATAGGAAATAAAATGACAACTCCTAAGCTAATAATTATTCCTCAGTAGCTCCCCATTTGAAGTATGAACCATATCAACCTGTAAACTCTGCTCGCCAAAATAGGATCATCACAGGAACAAAACCATAAAACAAAACAAAACAAATATAAAAGCGTGTCTGTAAAAATACTGAGTATATGTATATGAGGATATTAAACGACACACTTCATTTAATTAAAAATTCAAAACATTTAATTTCGAAAAACCTTTCTTGGATACTTGATAATACTTGTATAATATAAATTATATAACTTTAATAAAAATCCGTTTTCCTTGTCTAGGTACCTTTCCTAAAGTGTGCACACCCCCCCCCAAAATTTAGTATTCCTTAATGAGTCTATGACGAGGGGCTACTACCTTGTCCACATGACTTATACAAATAGTACATGGGAAAAATATAATAGCTACTGTTCTTGCTAATAAATAACAAGTCGTTGCCTATTTATAATTGCAATTATAAAAGATCATATAAATAATAAAAATCCTTCGAAAAAAATCCTCCTTTTAAAAAAAATACTTATAAACTTAGTCATATAAGACATAAATAAAATAACTCGCTTAAGAGGTAACTCTTGAAAAATAATAATAATTCAAAACAACTTCTTTTTAAACATTTAAACATGAATTTAAAGATCAAACTCCTTCTAAAATATTTGAATATAGATTCAACGGTCAAACTTTATAATAATATTGAATTAAAGATATGATTCATAATAAACATTCAAACATGTTCATAGAAAACACATGAAGTTCATAATAAAACTCATAAAAATATGTATTTTAATCTAAAATAACAACCCTAAAAACATGATACTACCTATGCAGAACAATATATAAAGATCTACATATAAACGCACCTTGAAATTAAAAGACTACTAATGGAGAAAGAGAAAGGGTAGGCTAAAAGGGAGAAAGAGTTTAAACGTGAGAAAAGAGATTTATTTCTCAAATTTGGTGTAAAGAATATAAGGAGTGGAGGCCTCTATTTATACTAGTTGGATTGGTAGAGTCGGAATAGGACTAGGAAACTAAAAGATGGATCTAGGGAAAAAAATAAACAAATCTAGCTAAGATCTAACAAATTTTTACGATCATCCAACTAAGATTAGGGAAAGATATAAATTATCCCACGAAACAAAATTCTATAAGGTAAAATAATTAAGAAGACACAAATTCTCATATGTGATCGGCCACATGTATAATTATACATGTGGACGGCCCATATAAGTAGCCCAGCACGTTTCATTAAGCACAAATTGGCCCATCGTGTTTCTTGCATAACCCAAGCGCGCTTAACACGTCAAACCTTTCTTCTTCGTTTCTTCCCATTACTCTGTTTTTTTTAGCAACCAAACCTATCTCATTCAATTTCTCTCTCCTCGTTCGCTCATTTCTCTTAGAGAAAAAAGAGATTAGAGGAATTAGCTAGTGATGAGAGAGAATTTGCGAGGTGAGGAGAGATTTTTTAGATCTGCAAATACCTGAGAATTCGCGGTAGTAACGACGAATATCTCTGAAAATTGGACAGATTTTGCTCTCTTTGTGTTCTTCTCCCATGGTTGCCGACTTGCCGCACAGTCGAAATCTGGTGCTTACTGAGCAGTAGAAGTGGAATCCTCAATTTTAGGGAGTAGGATTGTCGGGAGGTTTTTAATGCGTTTGTTTGGCTTTTGACATTGGTTGGGTACAATGGTGTTTTTACATGCTTAATTAAATGGAAAATTTGATAGGAATAATCCCACCTTTTGGTGGTCTTCCCTAAACAGTCCTGCCTTCAAATAATCTCAAAATAATCCCACTTTTACTTCTTATCTGTTTTTATTGGGCCTTTTTACCTGAAACTTGTTGTACAGGTTAAAAACACCCCCTTTTTTTTAATAAACTTCTTTTCTCTCAACACTATGCTCAACCCTTCATCAACAACCTCTTTCTCTCTCCTCCATTTGACTCCACCACTACCACTACCCAACTGACCCACACCACACTGCTGCACCTGAAAGTCCCATCCGGCTCCACACGAACCCTCCACCAAAACTCCACCACCCGGAGTCCACCCAGCGCAACAAGAAAACCTGCTACCATAATGACATGAAGAACAACAAGTCAAAATTTGAGCAACCCCCTTCAAAATCTGATAACCGTAGAATTCAATCAACAACCCGATTTCATCGATTTCTATTTCTTCCACAATTTCAGGTGTCGGCTATGATTTTTCTTCATGGGTTGGTGAGAAATCCATGGAATTTGAGAGGAATTCACGTGGCTATCTTCAGGATTTGAGCAATGATTAGTATTATTATGGTGATAAAATTGAGTAGAATTATGAAGGTATATTGGAGAAGATATTATGTTGGAGCTGAAGAGAGAAATTTCTGAGAAAGTGATGAATTGTATATTAGAGAACCTTTTCTCAACCTGAGTTTTTTTGTATAATGAAAGGATTATTAAGAGAAATTACTAATTATGTACTAAAAAGAATGGATGCAAAGAGTGAGATGGAAAGAAATTTACTGTTTGAGAGAAAGAAAGAAGTTGGAATGCAGATTGAGTGGCCTGCTCATTGGGTTGGATTTGGCGGACCTTTTCTCAACCTGGTTTTTTTTTGTCATTGTTATTCTTCATGATGCTTTCATTTATAGGTTTTTATCTACCTTACCTTGAACATGATTGATATTTGATCAAATTGTATTAATAGGTTGAACTCCAATTGGTCCAATTCCTCCTAATTTTCATTTTTCAAACATGAAAAATTAGTTATATATTCCAATACAATAGATGGTGGTGGCGATGGTGATGGAAAATGAGGGGAGTGAAATGGCGTTGCTGCAAGGGTATAACAAGGGGATGAGAGAGAAAGGGTGGTGGACAGGGTGAAGAGAAACAACAGTAGAGAGGGCATTGGTGGTAGGGGAGAGAGAGAGAAAGGGTGGTAGAGGCGTGTTGGTGGTAGGGGTGGGAGGAGAGAGAGGGAGGCAATTCATGGAAAGGGGAAGGGTATGAGAGATTTTCTTTAAAAATGAAAATTGTTATTTAAAACTCTAGACCTATAGAAAAACAACAAGTGTCAAGCTTTACCTATTAAACTGGTTATCAATAGGTTAAGGACCATTTTGAGAAGGTGAGGTGCAAAGGTGGGATTTTTTTTAGATTAATGGAAGGTGGGACTGTTTTGAGCAGAACGGCCAAAGGTGGAATTATTCCTATCAATTATTCCTCAACTTGTTAGAGCTTACTCAGCCGTTCCCCATCAGTGGTTTTTTTAGGAGAGAGGTATAAAAACTAATAGTATAATTATAGGAGAGAGAAAACTATGGGCTGATTTTCTCATGCCCAGCTCTTCCCCATGAGCCAAAAGAGAAAGAGGAGCAAAGAGCATTTCACACCTTTTAACATTACACGTGGAAAGTGAGGTAGAAATCTGCCAACAAATCCAAGCATCCAAGGGTCCTTATTTTCTCAATCTAACGGTTGAGAGTTGTGATGATTTTTTTTTTACCATTACACACCTTTTAGCATTGTAACGTTAATATTGCTGTTTTATAATTATTATTTTTTTTTAAAAAAAGTCTACAACAGCTATTTTTTTTCTTCTATAAATGAAGACCAATATTGATATACTTTGAACTGGAGGAAGCTTATTTGTAACAATCCATCCCCTCCTAAGTGCATCTTCATCACTTGGCTTGCACTTAGACAAAGATTCATGACTTGTGAGAATCTGCAGAAAATTGGGATTAATTGTGAGCAAACTTGTATTTTGTGTGACAATGAGAATGAGACTCTGGAACATATTTTCTTTGCTTGTCCTTTCTCATGGACTTGTTGGCAGGCTGTTTTGAACTGGATGGGTTATAGCAGAACCCCAGGTGGATGGATACATGAAGTCCAGTTTTGTATTCAGCATGTTGGAGGCAAATCTACTAAGCATAAGCAATATAGAATTTGTTTCTCTATTGCTGTGTATCTGATTTGGAAAGAGAGGAATGCTCGTCGTTTTCAGAACAAAATTCAGCAACCTAGAGAGATTATTAGGAATATTCAGTATTGGGCATGTCTAAAGCACCAGCTGTAATTGTGCTTGTTTTGTTTATATGGTTGTTTTTTTGGAGTGTTTGGATTTTGTAATGACTTTCTTTTGGTGAAATACAATTTTATTTACCAAAAAAAAAATATTGATATACTTTCATACACTCCTTCTTCTATTTTAATAATCTACTTGTTATTTGTTTCAAATACAGTTATTTGCTTTATAAAAAATCTATCCACTCTCCAAAGATAATATTATCTCATAAAAAATGGATCCAAAAAGTGGAAGGAAAAAAAACCCCTCAAAATCCATTTTCTACAATGCCATACGATTTTCTACAATGGCATACGATTCAAGTGTTAATCATTCGACTTAATTAATTAAATCAAATAAATTTTTTTTCAAAAAATAATTAATAAAAAAATATTATTTAATTACCATCAAAATTAAGTGTTCTAATATTAAATTATTCATAAATAATAATATAGTGGAATTGGAGGAGAGAGAAAATATGGTGGGGTATGTTAAAAAGCAGGAGAGATAAATATGATGACCACAAATTGGAGGGCAACCATTGGGAGTAAGAAATATATGGGATTGAAATGAGTAGGGTATGAATGAGGTGGAAGAGTGAGGAAGTAATAAATTCTTCCTCCGTTTCACAATACATGCACCATTTCTCATTTGGGCACTATTCATCAACCAACTTTGACAATCTTTCTTTCAAAATTATGTAAGAAAAAACATAGTCAAGTTGAGTCTTGTTAAATTCGTCTTAATGCAATGATTTCAAATATCAACTTTTTATAGTTTTTACCTATACACAATTAAAGATATTATTGTCGAAAGAAGAGCATTGGAGTGCGTGAAAAAACAAATGGTGCATGTATTGTGAAACGGAGGTAGTAATTGATGACCACAAACCATAGGGCAACCATTGGGTATGCTCTTAGGAGAGACGCAAATGCAGAAGTTCGTGGTTTTATTTTGCTTGAATTAGGAGAAGTTGATGCACTATAGCTATTAGATTGGAATTGCAAATTCTGCATCAGTGCTTATTTAAGTGCAAAGAATTGAATTTTGAAATTTCCTTTTCATTGTTGGATGTATGGGGATTGGGGATATATGGGGATGCAATTCTTTGAAGAGTATTTTCTAAATCTTTAAGCATTTTTTTTGTTCTTTGATTTAATTTTTCATACGTGCATGAAGTAATTTCTTTTTACATTTTTATTTATACTAGTAATCAAGTAACCCCAATTATTCACAAAAGTAACTCCATTTCTTCATATAATTAACCCTATTTATTTTTCTGGAGTAACCTTGTTTAATCCTATAAGTAACTTCTTTTAATCATACGAGTAACCTATTTTAATCATATGAGTAACCTAGTTTAATTTTACGAGTAAACCTCAATTATTTATACCAGTAACCTCATTTATTAATATCAGTAACCCTAATTATTAATTCACATAAGTAACTCCCATTTATTAATACGAGTAACCTCATTCGTTCATAAGAGTAACCCCATTTATTCATACCAGTAACCCCATTTATTATACCAGTAACCCCATTTATTCATATGAGTAACCCCATTTCGTTCACATAAGTAACCCCTTCTATGGTTACGCGTAACCTTAAAATATTATATGAGTAACCCCATTTATTTGTTTTACAGTAATCTCGTTTAGTTTTTTGTAATAACCTTGTTTAATCTTATGAGTAACTTAGTTTAATCTTATGAGTAATTTCATTTATTCATACCAGTAGCCTAAATTGTTTATAAAAGTAACCCCCATTTATCAATACGAGTAACCTTATATATTCATATGAGTAACTTCAATTGTTCACAAAAATAACCATTCTTTATCAATACGAGTAATCTCATTTATTCATACAAGTAACCTCATTTGTTCATACGAGTAACCCCATTTATTCATACGACCAACCTCACTTAATCATACGAGTAACCCCAATTGTTCACAAAAGTAACCCTATTTCTTCATACAAGTAACCTCAATTATACGACAACCCTACTTAATCATATGAGTAACCTCAATTATTCACAATAGTAACCTCTTATTCATTCGAATAACCTCATTCGTTCATATGAGTAACCTCATTTGATTATACGACAACCTTATCTAATCATACGAGTAACTCCAATTGTTCACAAAAGTAACATCACTTCTTCATACGAGTAACCTCATTCATTCATAAGAGTAAAGTGATTAGTATTCTCTTTTATTATAAAAGTAACCACATTTATTTATAGGAGTGACACCCTTTTTATTGTTAAGTGTAACCACATGCTCATACAAGTAACTTCATTTGCTCATAAGAGTAACTCCATTTATTCATAAACGTTTATGCACAAGGGTCAACTTTAAAAGAACATATCTCACAGCACACTCAATATCTTTAGAAAATTCAAGTGGGAGATGAAAATTTGGCTCGATATCTTTCCAACGCCTGGTCAAACGCTCGATTCCGATGAAAAACGAGTGAGATATGACCTTTTGAAAATGAGCTGACTGGCTGACTGACGCGCGCGTGGCCACACGCAAGACGAGCTAATAAGAAGATAAGTAAAGATGAAAGTAACAAAAACTTGACAAACATGTTTGCAGCTCACTGGCGTGAGTTTTGCCGCCGCAAAATATATTCTTTTTCTTTGAAACATTTTTTATTTTTATTTTAAACAAACAACTTGGATTTAAAAATTAGTAAGCCTAGGCCTAAAACTCATTTGCGCTAAACTTTATTTTCAATACCCAAAATCTTTCTAAAATCCTCTTTTAAAAGCCTTTTAAAACGGTTTTTTTCACCATATACCCCCGACAAATTGAAAAATTCACCATATACCCTCAATATTTCAGATATGCACCATATACCCCTGAGTTTTCAAAACTGTTCACCAAATGCCCTTTTTGATAACGGACGTTAAGTCACCGTTAGGGTTATTTACAATTTTGCCACCCTAACCCCCTTAACACTAACCCCCTTAACCCTAACACTAATCCTAACCCTAACCCTAACCCTAAATCCTAACTCTAAACCCTAACCCTAAACCCTAACCTTCACATCACCCCCTCCCCCCACCCTCCCACCACCCCCACGGCCCCTCCCTCCCTCACCCACCCCAAGAACCCCTCCCTCCACCCCCTCCCTCCCCTCCACCAGGCGCGCCCCCTCCCCCCTTCGCCGCCCCTTCCCCTTCGATTCCCCAGTCCCCACCCCTCCCCTCCTCTCGTTTTCGTCGCCCAAAATCGAACCCCCTCCCCCTCTCGTTTTAGAATTTCGGGCTACGAGGGGGAAATCGACCGAGGATGGTAACAACAACATCGACGGCGGCACACGAGCAACGACGCAGCGAGAGAGTGAGAAATCCCGGAAAGAAAGCGGCGCAGGCGAGAGAGGGAGACACCAACAACGGAGGCGAGAGAGAGAGGGAGAGTTTCGAGGGAAAAGGGAGACAAAGCAGCGGCGAAAGTTAGGGTTGGGGAAATCCGGTGAAAGCAGCACGAAGCGAGAGTGAGAAATCGAGGGGGGAGGGTGGGGAAATCGACGGGGAAGGGGGAGGGGGAGGGGGAAATCGACGGGGAAGGGGGAGGGGGAAATCGACTGGGGAAGGGGGAGGTAGAGGGGGAAATCGACGGGGAGGGAGTGGGGGGTTGGGGCAGCGGCGGTGGAGGGGGTGGGGGATGGGGCTGCGCAGGTGAGTGGGGGGAGGGGGGAGGGGGAGGAGGGGGGGGTGGGGCTGGGGTGGAGGGAGGGGGAGGGGTGGTGGTTTAGGATTAGGGTTATAATTAGGGTTAGGGTTAGGATTAGGATTAAGGTATTAGGATTTTAGGGTTAGGGGTTAATGGTGGCAAAATCGTAAATACAGCTAACGGTGAGTTAACGACAGTTAGGAAAAGGGTATATGGTGAACGTGTTCGAAAACTCAGGGGTATATGGTGCATATCTGAAACATTGAGGGTATATGGTGAATTTTTCAATTTGTCGGGGGTATATGGTGAAAAAACCGCTTTTAAAATAATAACAAGTCTTTTTAATAAATAATAGTCTTTTTAATAACTAAAACCTTTTTAAAAATATAAATATTAACTTACGAAAAATAAGGATTATTACACATCTTGTTGCGCATACGCAATTATGAGACAGTCAGCAAAATCCTGAAATGTGCAACAACTTGTGCGACACATAACTGTTGCACGTTGCGTAACGCTAATGCATGTCACGAATCAAGTGTGCGCGCAGCGCAACAGCGCATCTTATCTTATTTCTCTATTTTTCTTATAAATAGGCCACGCCTGACCCGGTTTTTTGGCACACTTTCGTACGCTCTCTCTTTCATAAACTCTCACATACTCTAAGCAAATACACTCTCAAACACTTTAAATACTTCATACATACTATTGATCTTCTATTTGTTTCGTTGCAAGCTCCACAATTGCTTCTCCCGAAGGTCATTACTCATTACTTCATAAGACCTAGGTGACACTGATATATTCCTGAGGGTCCTTAATCTTTTCCTTCCATATTTATTTGTTTTGAAGTTACTAATCTTCTTTTCATGATATAGATCTTTAAGCAAATTCAAGTCTTTTGATATTCTTAACTTTAATCTCTTTTCTATATTTTTGTACATATCACTGTATTTTACTGTTTATTGCTTTCATCACCTCACATGCTTATTACTGCTAATTACAAGATTTAAATAAATGTTCTTACTTCTAATAAGATAATCTGGACAATTGGTTTAGGAACCGAGTAATTTAGTTGCTTAATAGACATGTCACAAGAAATTAGTTTTTTGTGTCTTTAACAAACCAACCTAGACTAATCTTTTTCAGGGTGTTGAAATCGAATGCTTGGTTGTTGAATTGAATAAAACATGTCTATGAACCGTGTTAAGTAGAGGTCAGCAACGGGTGAGCGTGATTCCTAATCATGTTCGTACCCTCAACCCTGAACACAATTTTTAGGTTCAACGAACAAATATGAAGTTATGACAGAGAATTCTACATTGAGTAAGTCCCTAAGATATTTTACGATTTCCAATATCAATTAGGTTTATAAGTCTTTCTTTAAAGACATGTTGGCGACTGCGAAAATGTTTTTCAATAAAAATTCTTCAATGAGGTATTCAAATACGCGTTCACACCGCGTAGGCAATACAAATATATGCCTACAGTTACACTTGGGTGAGTACTTATACTATGATAAGACCCATCAGGGGTTGGAAGCTGAAAAGTTATCTTTTTTAAATTGGTACGTTTAATACTGATCTCATCATTGCAACAAATATCATTTTGTTATCTTTATCTTGAGGAAAAGTTCTATCTTGCGTATGAAATTGCTTGATTACTCTCCTAACCTCACATTTTAGGGGAAATTATGGTGACATAATTTTTCTGTCGTTAGATGTTGTCAACAAGTTTTGTTGATAGAAAATGTAGCCAGTATACAGTTACTACAATTATGGAAGGTAGAGATATATTTTAAATCAAGCACGTTTACTGTAGCAAGGAGAGGTATGATCAAAGGCTTATCCTAATATTAAGGAAAGATTATCTCCACTACTTGACCAGCTAAAGAAAAGGAGCGGAAGTATCCTAACAAATTCCAAAGATCAAGGGGACATGCTATCAAGGATCCATGGATGATATAACAATAAAAGAGAGGAAACATGAGAGAGGACACGAAGCAGTTAACCATAAATTCACTCATTCATTCTTGAGCAACTCCCATTACTAGAGAAAATTTACAAGTGTATTTAGAGTACAAGTTCTTCTATTTAATCTCTATTGCACATTGGTGACAGTATTTGGCGACAAAACATTATTTAGTAGATTGGTGGACTCATTGTCACCAGCGGTTTTTACCCATCTTCATTGGGGTTTTCCACGTCCATTTCTTGTGTCTTCTTTATTTCCTTGCCTTTAGTTACTTTCACATTCATTTTCGTAATCATCATCAACCCTTAGTTTTGTCAATCCTGTCCCAAGTCAATTAACGTCGTTAGGCTGAAATTGGCATAAACAGTTTCCACAGAGGAGTTTATTACACTCTGCTGATACCAATCAATTATATCATTGATATTTGTAGCATTAAAAATTGGTAAGATGATAATCTATATATATTCCATAATATTCTTTAATTAAGCAGAACATTTTTAGGAGCTTGAGGCCCTGTTCTTTTGGACTTATTTTCAGCAAAAATAAGTAAAAATAAGTTTAGTTCAGCAAAAATAAGTTCAGTTTAGCAAAAATAAGTAAAAATAAGTTCAGTTCAGCAAAAATAAGTTCAGTTCAGCAAAAATAAGTTCAGTATTACTATTAATGTTGTAATTATTTTTTTTGTTTTCAATAATACTATTAATATTGTTATTATTATTAATATTATAATT
>CANSZD010001972.1:142500-188954 GCA_947648045.1 Beta corolliflora
ATCTAATGCCCACATGTTTTGAAATCGAAAATTCCTTGGAGACAGAAGTGTGCCCATATTTGAATCATAGAGGAATGGCGTGCGGTCATTTTGGAGACTGTCGCATATATAGCAATAAACCATATAACCCAGGGGCGGATCTAGGATTTTCGATTTGGAGGGGCACAGTATAACCAGTGCTATATATTATCGTTACATAAACCAACCAAGTATTTAAATTTTGATGAGCAAAATACACAAGTCAAAGATAATTTCATCACATAAATTGACAATGAAAAACTTAGATTTAGATAACAAATCCAAACTTTATATATTTAGTGAATTTTTTTTACAAAAAGAACTTTCACAATGTCATGTTTTGGTACTCCCCTCTGGATTTTTAATAAATATAGCATTTTGACTTTCACATTCCCAAATACACAACTTTAATCATTAAACTAATTTGAGTACTAAAAAAATGTAAGAAGTTTTCATGTAGAAAAAAAATGACACAAATTCAATTTCATCACATAAATTGACAATGAAAAACTTAGTTTTAGATAACAAATCCAAACTTTATGTAGTTAGTGAATTTTTTTTACAAAAAGAACTTTCACAATGTCATGTTTTAGTACTCCCCTCTGGATTTTTAATAAATATAGTATTTTGACTTTCACATTCCCAAATACACAACTTTAATCATTAAACTAATTTGAGTACTAAAAAAAATGTAAGAAGTTGTCATGTAGAAAAAAAAGACACAAATTCAATTTGTTACTAGTAAATAGTTACATTTGTATCTATAAATTAGCTTAAAGAGAAAAAAAAAAACAAATGAAAAAGAAAACAAAAAGCTCGTAAACTCCAAAAAGATGCTGCTCCTAAGAGTCCAAACCCCGACCACCAGTTATAAGGCGCTGACATTTACCATCTGAGCAAAATGTCCAACATCTACAGCAAAAGCGCGGAATTAGTATATATTTCCTTTTTATGTGGCGGAACAAAAAACTGAAAATATTTTTTGGGGGGTCCCGTGCCACCCAGGACACTGTACAGATCCGCCCCTGATATAACCTGTCATATCCCATGGTCTTCTCCGAACATCCGGCCGCTAAGCACATAAGAATCTTCTACTTGGAAAAGCTTGTGCTGCGAAACTTGGATGATCGGTATCAACGTAACTTTGCTAAGCATGGGTACCTAATACTATGGCTACAAATGCCAGTACCTGTACAATAGCGTACGCCGGTATATAAGAAGACATACAACTTTGGAAACATGGCTGAAACCTACAAACAGATTCATAGCAGATGAAAAATACTGATCAATATAAGCCGACAAGTTTGACTTACATCGTACAATCTTCACTTGCTTCAAGTAAACATATCCGCATCCATCATGTATACGAAAACTTTTCATAATTTTACCTGATTAGAGATCTTGAAATAAGGCCTTGGCTTGTGCAAGAGGGTTCACTTGACAAACTTCTCTTGCCCACACATTTTGTAAGCCATGCATATCCATCTGCTCCTCTAAAAGATTCTTCTCTAACATGCTGACAGCATCGAAATTCATCACATGACCAATTACATTCTGTGAAAATTGGTTAATGGCAATCAGAGTATTACTACAAACGATAGTTATGTGCCAGAATCTTCTGCTCACTTAATTGTTTGTTAGAAGCTGTTTTAGAAGGCTTCCTTCTCTTTCTTCTCTTATTACTACTAGAGTGCACAAACAAAGAGAAAAATAAAAGCAAACCATTTAATACAAAACAGGGAATACAAGAATAAGATCATACTACTAAATACACGGAACAGGTTTAGCAAGAAACAAATGATCTGAACTAATAGTATCATCTGTTTGGGTAGCCTAGAGCAAGGTCCTTTAATCCACAGTTTCTACGCACACGTCCTTTTTTTTCAAAACACCCACATCCATTTATATTTTCAATAGACTCGGACACAGGAGTGAAGTACTTACCCAGAATGTGCTAGAGCAAGCATTCAACATTAAAAACTTAAGTAAGTTCTCATCTTGACTGTCAATAGTGTAGTCTGAACCAACAGAAAGGTGAAGATCTTGATACGAAGTTTCATGTCTGGACCCATAATTTTTCACACTCACTCTTCCATGCTTCTTCAGAATTCTGTCAAGCTGATAACTGGGACTGCTAAAGCCCCTGCCTCTGACGGCAGCTTTCCATCTCGGCCAGCTGCTTGCACGTCCTGCCTGAGGGATTTCTTCATGTAATTTTAGAAAAGTTTCAGCTCTGTCACCATTAGTCCAGCAACAACAAAGCGATGATCCATCATCTGTATGGAACAAGTCTTTAGTCAGGACGAAAAAAAGTAAAATAAAAGAAATAATTCCGAATTTTTTAAAACCTTTTCAGAATTAGTAGACATTCAGGTAAAGTCACATCCTAGCTAGAAAAGAACGCAAATGTTCTGACTTCTATCCTATTCAGTCATGAAACATGACGCAACTTATTACGAGTCATAAACAAAAACGATTTAGGCCATTATTAGAAATTACATTGATTAGCATTTTTGACTAATTTAATAGCCGATGATATCAGCACAGCTAAACCGACAATATTTTGTCTGAAATCATATGAAATTGCAGTAGATAGCAAACATAAACAAACGAGGAGTCAACTGAACACTGCCAAGCAGAAAAAAGATCCAAGTTCTAGTACAAATGGAGTCGAAATTTCTTCGACAGCTACGTAACAATCATGGAATTAAAATCTGGCCCATTCCACTAAGGGTATTTTCCGACAAATTTTGCTAGTCCCATAGAATACCGTTCCATATTGTGTGGTATCACACAATGACATCTATTATAGACCATTATTTTATTGCATCATCTGCTATTATCCGTTACTCACCGTAAGCGTAAAGATACAATTGAATTCATATCTATCTAATTTTTACGCTCATATCTGAATCTGTAATGACTAAAGATGATCTATACCAAGTAATCGCACAAGGTTCTTCAACCAATATTTTCAACAATAATCTAAAAGTTACATCCAAAACATTTAAATTACAAAGATACTCCCTTTGTTCCATAAAGACCTTCCCCGGTTCCATTTTAGTTCGTTTGTAAAGTTCTTCTCAATATTGCTTTATTCCATTTTTTGTGAACTTCTTTCACTCTATTACCCTTCCATAACCCACCATATGCTCCACTTGGTCCATTACATTATACTCCATCTATTCTTTCAAATAGTTATACTTCACTTTTTGGGATAACCAAGGGAAATAGAAAAAGTACGTGAGAGGAAGTGGACTAGCAAGAGAACGAATGTAGAAAGTAGTGCTTAAAGCAAGAGAGGGAATGTAAAAATCCGTGGGTCATATTACCTGAATAGACTAAAGTAAGAGTGCAGCTATTAAAAAATAGCAGTTCAAAAAGGAAAGTGTAACTAATAAAATGGGAATGGAGGGAGTACCATGTTTCTAAACAACTTTCTCTTCCACCAAAAGACACATAAAGGACCACACTTTCAACTAACTCCCTCCTATCCTTGAATCTTGCTTCTACTGAAAGAGGGAAGATTGTTATGGAACACAGGGAGTACGATGCTTTTCTATACTTTGTCAATTCATGCAATGATGACCGCAAAACACAACCAAAGGACACAGATTGTTCATGTCAGTTGTCCAAAGCAAAAAAAAAGGAACTATACATTCAACCTCATCTGTCAAGGTTACTTCTTATGATCAATCTCCTAGCAAACAGCATAATGACAACTTTGCCAGCACAGTCAGAACTTAGAAAAGGCAATCACAGAAAGCCCTGTCCATGTAAGATGCCGAGTTGAACAGACTTGTTTGCCGGCTGTAAAGTCAACAATGCAGAAGGCTATTACACATGACATACCCAAAATAAAGCCAGCAAGCGGAATGTTTACAGCTGGTGTTCTAGGATGAATTTGAGACAACAACTTATCCAGATTCCTGTTTCTTTCAAGCATCAGAAAATAAATTGAAACAATCTGCAGAAGGTGTAACAACTAAATTATTAGCCAACATTGACCAGAATAGGACAGTTGTAAAAAGAACCAGATGATGGGAAATGCAAAGAGATAACAAAACTTACACTGCAGCGGAACCTTCTTGGCTGGCACATATCACTAATTATCAGGTCAGATATAACACAAGATGCAACAGTTTCCTCGGGAATAGAACAAAGTGACTTCACAGTAGGTGAAGGCTCTTCTCCCACAGAGTTCACAGTGATGAATGATACTGGAGTCAACATTAAACAAGTCTGCGCACTGGAAAGACAGAACAAGCCAACGTTAATCCCAACTAAGGGTGTGTTCTCTTCACCTTACAAAGATAAGTTTCAAATTTAGTAAGTCCATATAAGTTCAAATAAGTTCAGTTAAGTTCAATTAAGTTCAGTTAAGTTCAGCTAAATTCAATTAAGTTCATATAAGTTCAGATAAGTTTTAGCACCTTATAAAATGAACTTAAATAAGTCCCAATAAGTTCCTGGAAATTTCATACCTAGACGCAAGTATCCTATGAAATGTAACCACTGCACCTGGTCCTAATCCAACAGGACAGTCAAGCTTGCTGAGGCAACCACCAATCTGCACCTGATTATCATAAACAAAGTAATAAACCAACTGCATTGTCAAAGAAAAGTGATAACGACAGCAGTAGCAACGCATTACTGATCATTACCAGCTAAAATGTATTAATTTTGAAAAAGGGGATTGAGTACATGGACAAAAGAGGGATCACATGATTCAAAAAGTACCTTGCCGACGAAGAAAGCTATAGTATTTTTGGTATAAAAAACATACTGCCCTTAGAAATATATATATATATATATATATATATATATATATATATATATATATATATATATATATATATATTTTTTTTTTTTTTTTTTTTTTTATAATATATATATATATATATAATATATATATATATATAATATATATATATATATATATTTTTATATATATATATATATACATATATATATAGAAAACATGCTGCCAACAGCAAGTCTCCATATAGATGAGCATCACAATTTTTGTAGTTAGGAGCTATACTCTAGCAACAAGGCACATGTATCTTGTCAGAACCATCATCATTTGCCTACCAGATAAAAGGTCATTAGACAATCAAGACATAATGAAAATTACCAAGAGACCATCTGTCAGAACAAGCAGATACAATAAACCTTCCTTTTCTTTGTTAAATCTCGGAAGATGAGTATTACGTGAAGCTCCAATGCATGGAAACATATCAATAGAAAAGCTGCCAGAATTGCCAATGCTGACCACAGTTCCCTGTAAAGATATCAAATTCCCCTCAGGCAGACCATTCCTAGAATACATTCCTTGGTTCTCGAAAAGGGCCACCTCAGTGTTTTGATAGCCAACTTGTTTACTATAGATATCTGACGATCCCAGAGACAGATTTATAACAGGCTTCTTCAAGGCCTGAAAACCCATATACACATCCAGGAAAACAGTTGCATCTGCTGCCACATGGAGATCAACATCAGAGAAGGTTCCACAATCAGCACTGCTGCAAAGGTTGAGCACAAGCTCATTTTGAAGGTAGAACCTGCTTATATTCTCAATGGTAGAGCAGGAAGCAGATGAGGGATCACCACATGGGCCAGACAGACAATCAATAGCTTCACTAAAATGAAATGATAGACTCCAGAAATTCGTCTCTGAGGTGATAGATGAGCTACTTCCCAGATTCATGTGGTGAAAATCACAAAAGCACTTCTCAGCACAATGCTTCATGATGTAACTATCACCAATTTGCAGCAACTAAAATCATTGTAATGAGTAAGAATAGGGGATAGTTTCTCATCAAAAAAAACTGTAACATAATCAAAAGAAACATGGATTGACCTTATACTTGTAGAAATTTTCAGAATTGAACTCTAGAAGAACTTTCCTTGCGCTTTTTGAGCAAAGCATGTCACGGTTACCATTAAAGCATAGGAGCGCAGACACATCCATGCTTTGACCATGTATTTCTCCACCAGTAATAGTACAAGGAACTTGAACAGGAGATGCACAACTAGTATTATTGAAACTCCTTGTCTTGTGTGGCAAGGAAAGAGAAATACTTGGCTGGTCACATGATCTCTTTCCAGATTCTTCAAAACTGCTGCATAATCCAACTTTGTCAATGCAACTTGATGTTTGATGAGTTTTACATCTCTTAGAAGCAAAATCGTTTTGGTAGTCTTCGTCTCGATCATCATGGGGCAGTTTTGTCGTAAGAACTGCACCATCACTGAAAGCAATATTCAGATCCCATGCCAAGACCATGACCTCAGCAAAGAAACGACTTTTGCCTGATATAAGCAGGTCACCATGAAACTGTAACAAAAAGAAACAGATCGAAAAAAATAATCCATAATATGAAATTCTAACAAAACTATGCTAAGGTAAAATTTACAAAAAATAAAATATGGAGGGCATCCATGAAGCTGTCTTCACAGCAAGGATCGACAAGTTTGAGCTAACCAGACTTGATTAAGGAGATTATGGTGATGTTACCATGACATACCTGCGGTTGCAACGGAAACTTGTGGGCTACAAAGAGCAAGTGAAAGGTTCCAGGATCAAGTTTTGCAGAGCTATTGATTGAATTTGGGCATGCATGACTGGTGAAATGCCGGCAGCATACATTGCTCCAAGAAAAGTGCACATAGACAGTCAACTCTCCTTGTCTTTCAATTGTGATGGTTTCAAACAAACTGCCGCATGAGAAAAAGTCGCCATCAAGCAGCCAAAATTCACCCCAAGTTTCAGGCTTACCTTCTAACACAAGACTATAGTTAAAAACCTGAAAACCAAAAGGCAGTCACATGATACAATTTTCATGCAATATTACAAAAAAGTTCCATAAAATTCTTGTACACGCTTTCATGTTCCTGTGATTATGTAATTACAACTTCAGGAAAACCATAGCACGCACAAAATCACAGAGTACAGGAGCTCATTCAGAAAACTCTGCCATGGATCAACAACCAGAGTAGCAGTCACACTTTAACATTCCTCTCATAGGCTTGTATGAAATAAATGAATAACCGAAATTCCATAAATCATAGAATATCACCTCATAGATAGCATTCATGTCCCAGGATGATGGAATGTCTGGTACAACAGCATCAATGCTACCTGTAGCATCTATATATTGCAATCTCCCGTAACTCGACAAATCTACATACAGAGAAGCTAACCATTTAAGTGTAATGAAGATTAAAGTTTAAACCAATGCGACCCAAGTTAGACAAATAGTATTCACAAGAGCTCATCATTTTGATAAACTCCCTCAATCGCGCAAAGGTTTCCCACTTTACCATTTATTTTCGTCCCAATTACATTGCCTATTTCCTTATATGGACAGGGTCCACCAATTATAAATAAAACTATCCTTCCCCATTCATTATCTTTGTATCATTTCTCTCTCCTCCATTAACTTCAAAAGCCACTAACATGATATATTTATTAATTTACTCAGCAAAGGCCCACAGCTTTTCCTTAATACTTGTGCCCAAAAGAAATAGAAAAGGCTTTAGGGAACAAAGGGAGTTCGAAACAGGCCACAAAATATGGTTATCAGAATCCGTAAATAAATGAAAGCATGAATCTAAAATTTGGCTTAGAAAGAAGCCCAAGCCTTTTCCCTTTAGGCTTGGATTATGTTATTCTGTGTGAGAGGTCCTTTCCCCACACAAATGTATAACAAGAAGTCCTCCGAACCTAGTCCATCACCTCCAGGGTGATGTAGAGACACTCCCCTCAGCTGGCGTATGTAAGGCTAGTTGAACTACGAATGGATGTAAGAGAAAGAGCAACTACTCATAACCTTGAGTTTTCGACGTCTTTAGACTTCTACCAATTCTTATATACGACACACCGTGCCAGCCATTGATAGTGTGAAACAGGTTACAATGCACAAATGAAGTTACTTACGATGCACAAATTGGGTTGCTGACAGGTGACAAGCATTAGTAAGGTGATGATGAGAATATTGTTGATGGATCAATGGGGTCATGAATAAAGCTTTAAAAGGGTTACTCATGATGGCTTAACTATTACTGATAATGTCACACTATCCTTTGAGCGTGTGACACATCACACAGAAAAAAAGCTGCTAGACGTTAGCATTGATCATTAACTCTAGTTGAGTTTCATAGGCCATGTGCATATAAGCTCAAGTTGGTTTTGCATAATAAAATGGAACAATACTAACCTTCAAGTTTCCAAGTAGAGTAACTCCAATGTCTTTACTTGGCAAAATCCTCCTGATTGGTTGATAAGAAAGTTCATTTTCTCTTAAAGGATGACCAACTTGGGTACAACCTTCTAAGACTCTAAAACCGTCATTCATTTGCAAACGTGATTTTATACATATGCTCTCACAATGATTCACTAAATTGGAGAATGGCATCGCCTGCAAAAGATATAGCCATATCTCCGTATCATATTCAGAGAAAACTAAAAGTTCTGAAATAAAAAAACCAACAAACTTCACTGGCTAAGGTAATGGATGTTAAATGACCTTAAAATTCAAATTTTCCTAGGTGTTTGAGAGTAATTATCCCTTTTATTTCATTGTTATTTCGTTCCAAATACTTAAAAGCCATAAAGACCGAAAACAGCCAACGAAAATAACATCAGTTGGTATCAGATTCAGTCCGGTAAAAACCGGCGCGTGTGGGGGTGTGCCTCATCGGATTTTGGATTTTTTTTATTGCGCTGGAAAGCTAACAAGCAGAGCTACCTTGTGTCAATATTTCATCAGATTTGAAGCCGTCACAAAGTCGCAGTAACCAAAAACATTTGCATCAAAGTTCTGTCGAGACAATGTTGACACCAGTAGCTTGAGACGGAGCATGAAAGAGTGTGCACTGTGAAATTTCATTGTTTGTTGGTGCGTTGGATTGCTAACATCATGAAGTTTATTGTGCTAAATTTTCGTGGCATTTGAAGAATTAACGAGTTCACAGTAGCCTCAAACATCCAAAGTCAGATCTGAAATTTCGAGAAAAGTGTTTGTATTTCAAGCAGCTTTTGAACGTTTGGAAAAAGCTCATAAAGTTTGTGTTGCTTTTGGTGGTGGTATGAACTTTTCGCCATTACTCCTTCCCAAAGCATTAATTTCCTTAAAGAATAAACGAGACATAAAAGAACACGAGGAAGTAGTTATCGGATATGGTTGAAGATTTTGATCAAGATCCCTTTTTACAACCTTCCAACTACGAGAACGAGGAACAATGCTTTTAATGTTGAAGTTGAAGCAAAGGAGGAAGATTTATTTGGTTCTACCAATAAAGATTTAATCTTAAATTCCGACGAACGATGTGATTCTAATGAACAAGTGTGGGCTTTTGGGAGTGAATGTGGATGAGGTGTTGTTGGGTTAATCTACAAATAAGAGAATTGGCGAAGATGTTTGCTTGTTTCTTGGTTTGAGCCTTTTTCATTAACTTTGGTAAAATTGGAGGTCAAATTTGTTGTAAGAAGGGGAGAATGATACAAAAGCAAGCTTGGATTCATGTTCATAGAGGTTTCTGGAAGTTCTTGGAAGAGTTCTTGTTTTGTTAGGACTCGTTGTAGAATGATAGGCTGGTTAGAACTCTACATATATTAGAATTTAAATGTTTAAGGACTTTTATAAAGAGTCCATGTTATAATAGGAACTCTTCGAATAAAAGGAGTCTCGTAAGGTAAGAAGTCTAATCATGTTAGAACTCCAAAGTTCTTAGGAGTGCACTGTAATTAGGAGATTAGGTTAGTTATCTTATCTTCTCTCTTATTGTTGTTTACTTAGGTGTTAATGTCTTTTAGATTTGCTGATTTTATTTCCTAATTCTAGTTGATTTAGGATATCTCACATATATATAGTTGGCACTTAATCAATAAAAATCAAGCTTGTTCCTAACTTCTTGTAAGAGTCCTAGTTCTAGTATGACTCTCTTATAGCTTTAGAGTTTGCCTATAGTTTTTTACCTTTCATTTGAGAGATTTTTTTCCTATTTTATGCGTTAGAAATTATTTGTTTTAATTAATTAGTTAAACCGTGTGTTTTATAGTTTGGAGTTAATTAGATTTCCTAAGTTACTTGGTTTAGTCTCCTAACAAACTCACGTTTATCTTTTATTTAGTTTAGGAGTAGACACTAAGTGGAATCCTATTATGCTTAGAGGTCTAATTCTACTTGGTTTAGTTTATTTTATTTATCTTTTAGTTTCCTTATTTAGCGTGGGATTAGGAATAGGTTTTACTATATATATTTCGTGACATATGAATAATAAAGTAGACGTGATTGATTAACATTTGAGTTTGAGCTTTTGCTTAATCTTTGAGTTGCGGATTCTTTTTAGAATTTAGAGTTTGAGAAGCAGATCTTTAATTAGATTCAGAGCGGAGAAGCGGATCTTTTACAAGATTCAAAATGACACTAAACACATATAAACCATTTAAATTCATCCATCCCAAAAAACTAGATTCAAGATCTTTCTCAATACAAAGTTCTTGATTCATATCAACTGATTTGAGTTAAATTCAAGCTTTGTAATCCTTGATTAAAACCCAAGGTGTTACACATCAAGTGTTGTCATGTAAATAAGTATATTCGTTAAAGGAAAAAAAACATTAAATTCAAAGAGCTAACCAAACATAAGCTGCCATAGCAGATATTGCTATCAGAGCCACATGAATCATGCTTGCAAAACTTCGTGAAAACGCCATGCTGTCAAACATAAGTAACTTAATCACATGACATACTTGATACGAAAAAATAGAATTCTCACTTCATCCAGAACCTCCCAAATTTACCTGTGACTGGAAAACTGAAGATGGCAATATGAACCTAGCATAAGTTTGCACCAACCCTTCATTCTGATAGCAGCAAAAACTTTCCAAATTTAACTCAGCATTATATATAAAACATCATTATCATCAGATAGCATAAAGGAAATTAAGAGACATCATATGAGAGCTACAATCTGCAACATCAGAAAATCCTATGATGGAAATACAGGAGGAAAATTTACATGCTTAGTTCCAAAAATCTCCTTTTCAGAAAAAGCTCCGGAAAATTTATTTTTCATACATTGGACCGATAGTAATACCCTGAAACAACAATATATAATTGCAAGTCAGACGCCAATGTTTAAAAAATAAAAAACAGCATAGCTCCACAAAGATTTATCCCACCATAATCTTGCTGAAATAACCAATGACTCCACGAACTTCCCCAGAAGACTCTGGGACCGGGACACTGACTGAGATCTGCATCATTAAAGCGTCTTGTGTGACATACAAGTCTAAAGTGCTAATTCATAACTCAGCAACGACTTAAATGTATAAGCATACATATCAGTTATTTGAAGTAGAATACTACCCAATTTCCAATGGAGAGAATAGTATTGTGCTGATGTTGGTCTTGCAACAAGCCCCAAGTATAAGCATTTTCCCCCATGGGAACTTTGGGTTCACTACATGAACATTTCTCACAGATAGCTACAGAAAAGCAAATATAAACTAAACTTACAATAACTTCGATTATTGGGAAGCTATGGCACAAAAAGAACTTACAATAGAGCCAATCCTGACACTATGAGGCAGAAGTTGGGAGTCATTAGTTAGCAAGAGCCAAACTTCTTCATCCAAATGAACAACCATGCCCTGTACATAAATGCCTCTGACTACACCAATGTACTTACCTAATTCCCCTTTTCCCTTTTTTTTAGCCTTCCCATTACAATACATAAAATCATCATCACGTCGCAATTTGGGAACACGCAAACAACTCTTTTCAGTCGATACCAACATTAACCGTGCCTCTTCCTTCCCTATGTAGACCAACTTCTTTCGCAATCCCCGTAGTGAAACCACACTTCCTACAAGTTTTACAAGCACAGGATACCAAGACAACAGAATCCCGCAAAAGTACACATATCTACTTCCGCTGAAACCATTTGCATCCCTTCCTAAAACTGAATTTTCGGAGTTCTCTCCACAATCATTGAAATCACATGACTTACAATCGAAAGACAAAAACTCCACCATAAAACCACAGAGATCCCTCGAACCACTTTCATTCGAACAAGGAACGGATGAAATAGGACTGACAGATTCCAATATACCAAAAACACTATACTTACCCTTCTTATCACTACCTTCCTTAAAACCATCATCTTCAAAACTCAAAGGAAAAGAATCTGCATTACAAGAAATAGAACTTTCCACAAACTCCCATTTCACTATCTCCAATAATCCACCACATTTTTTCTTAAAAGGGATGAAATTCCAACCAATAACACGGATTTTCCTCCTTACCATACGAATATCAAATTGAAGAACATCACAGCAAAGGGAAGCGTGATCATCCGAGAACAAAAGGCAGAGGTGAGGGCAGGATTCATCGGAGTAGTTGATTATAGGAAGAGTGAGAATTCCGACGATTATGGAAGGTTTAGTGAGAGATTTGAGGATTTTGGTATGAGAATTAGGGTTAGGGATTAGAGTTTTAGAGTCGTCGAAGGGTGGAGAGGGGGTGGCCGGAGAATAAGAATGGAGGAGAGAGATTGTACCGGAGATTGGACGACGGCGTTGGAGGAGGTCGGATATGGGGATTATTTGAATGCCGTCTTCCATTGTAAAGCATCAACCTAAGTGTAATGTAGGCGGAGAGAAGATGGAGAGCGAAAAAGGAGAGAAAAGTCTGTCCAGCGTAGTCAAGACTCAAGAGGCTAAGGGCTAAATCACGGGTGTCAAAACAGGTTATCGAACAGGTTTTGATTTGACTAACGTCGAACCAGGTCGATTCGGTCAGGCACGTCAAGTTTATGCCAGTATCAACAACAAAAAAACCTAATCAACACCAAAGTTATAGTCCACTATGGAACAGTGTCTACAAAAAAAGAAAACAATCAAACCTAAGAGAGATCATCGGCGCCGAAGATGCTCAGGCCATAGGCGTCGGTATGGTCGCCGCTAATTCACGCAATAGTAAGAAGAATCAATTGGCTATGCTCATCAAATTGTGCCGAGATATTGGAATATGTCGAGTAATTAAGGTTGTGAATTGCTAATTCGCATTGTTAGGTTTAATTTGCTTAAATAATAGGTGAAATTATTGTGGTTTCACGGTATATATAGCAGTTAGGATCGGTTCTTTGGGAAATTTAGGAAAGAGAGAAAATGGCTCCTATATTGCAACTGACATGCGTGAATTATGGAAGGAAAGAAAAAAAAAGAGCGTTTTTGTGTTTACTTGATAGTAAATTTCATAAAAATGAAAAAAAGGAAATAAAGGAAACCAGTTTTAGTCTCAATAAATTTCCTATCTTTGTATAACTTTCTTAACAAGCCTACATTTTAAACTTAGGAAACTAGTATTGGAAAATCAATGGTTTCTTATGTTAAGAAACTGGTTAGAACACCCAACATGTTTCCTATAAGTGGTTCCTTTGGGCTTTTTTGTAGTAGTGGTGATCTTTCTCCTTATTGTGATGATGAGAATTTGAGGGCAAATTCTTTTGAATAGGGGGAGAATGATGTGGATTCAAAAGCATTTGTGCAAGAAGAGCCGATTACCTTGGTGTTGGATACTATGGGGTTCAACTTGTTTGCTTCTAAACAAGAGTTTCTCACTTGTATTACTTGGAGTAGTGTCGACAATGCATGAGAAGTGGAGAAATGGAAGTTTGGAAGACATTCCTAGTTCTGTTAGGAATGAGAATGACGTGCAATATGGCATGCTTAGTTGAGTTCTATTAGGACTCTTCATATCTTGTTTGTTTTATGTTTATCTTATTGGTTGTTAGTTATCTTTAAGAGTTTTATTTGTAGTATAACTTAGGGACTTGTCCTAAGCATAGTAGGAGTTGTGTTTGGAGTATAATTAGCCTAGTTGTATTACGTTTCAAAGTTAGTTGAATTTTATGTTTTCCAGTAGTTTATACTTGCATGTGAGTTAATTGCTACAAACCATTGAATTTAATTCAGGAGTGAATTGAGTTTAGTGATTGATTAGTTGAGTTAGGAGTGACTCAATTGAATCATGATTCTATTTGAGAGTTCAGGATTGTTCAATCAACTAGTTCTATCAATTGTGTTCGAGTGTGTTCTTTAAAGATTTAACCAAGAAACTCAAGAACTCATCTTTATTTCAAGATTCTTGGGTTCTTGAAAACTTCACAAAAGTGTGAATTCATGTCCATATCAAATTCGTATCAGAGCTTGAAGAAAGAAAGGCGGGAAGAGTGCTTAATTTCATTCTAGATTCACCCAGAATTTGGTGCATTTTGTTCTGTATCATTCTCCTACTTAAAAACGGAATTGTCAAAGTTTCTTAATTCTAAACTGGACTACTCTGAGTCTAGTTTACTTTGCCAAAATTTCACGCGATTTAGAGATTGTTTGATATAGTTTCGAGATGGTTCTTGTTCATTGTGTCAGTTTCTCTGGAATCTGGCATAGGTGATTTCTTTTGGCTACTGTGATCGTTATAGATCGAATTTTCAAGTGATTTCAATTCTACGAGGCTTATAACATTTGGCACTTTGTTGTGTGAAAGTTTCGTGGAATTTCATCACGAAATGAAGGAGTTGTGAACTAGAGAAGTAAAGGGTTGTGCGCAAGTGTTTTCCCGGTTTTAAGTAACAATTTGGAGTTCGAAACCATGGAGGAGCAATCTCAAAACCTTACGGCCATCAAAGAACTAAGTATTCAGGTTGGACATGTGCAAGAGGTGACTAGTGGTCACAAAACTCGACTTGATGCACTCACGAGTATAGTGATGAAGAAGAAAAACCATGTGTGGCCCATAGGAGATGAGGAATCTGATGTAGATTTAGGAGGGAGGAGTATCAATACACATAATTACGATGAAGATAGGAGATTGGAGTTAGACCTTCCAGAGTTTAATGGAGATTCAGATCCTGAAAACTTTCTTGAATGGATTCGACAAATAGAAAAGGTGTTTGAGTACAAGGGATACAACGATCATATAAGGTACAAACTTGCTACTATAAAACTAACAAAGTACGCATCTATGTGGCTTGAGGGGTTCAAGGCTCAAAGGAGACAAGATGGGAAGGATCATATAGACACTTGGTCGAGTTTAAAGAAGAAATTGAAGGCTAAGTTTCTACCTAGGGAATATGAGCAAGACCAATACATCAAATTCACTTCCTTGATGCAAGATAACCTAAGTGTGGCTAAATACACGAGGGAGTTTGATAGATTATGCTTGCTTTATGATATACAAGAGAGGGAACCCTTGAAGATTGCGAGATACATTCCGGGATTGACGAATCATATAGCAAGCCAAGTTGATGTAGCTCATTAACATAACCTTTGAAGATGTGTGCAAACTAGCATTGAAGTTCGAAAGTAGGGGTAAGGAGCAACAAAAATCGAACTTTGGTGGGGGATTTACAAACTGGGTTCGAGTAGTTCTTACAAGGGGAACTCTTTCCAAACACTTATAAAACCACTTCTTCCACGTTTAGAGGAGGAGCAAAGGTTCGAGTTGTCAAACTAAGGAGGACAAAAAGGGAGAAAAATAGGTGTTTGTGCCTAAGGAAGAATATGATAATAGAAGGAGATGCTTTAAGTGTCAAGGTAAGGGACATATTGCGAGCGAATGCCCAACTAAGGGGGATCTTACATTGAGGCCGTATGAAGAGATGGTGGGGGAGGAGGCTTTGTATGAGTTCATCCTAGAAGAGATGAATGAAGAGGAGAAGGAAGAAGATGCTTTTGCTGAGGATGAAAGTAGGATACTTGGCGTGGTAAGACGAATCCTACATAATGAGAGTGCTCCTAGTGCGGCACAAAGGGAGAATCTTTTCCACACAAGATGCAAGCTAAGATTGGAGACCATACGTGCAATATCATAGTGGATAGTGGTTCATGCATCAATGTAGCCTCTTCAAACATGGTATGTAAGCTGAAATATCCTACTAGAGATCACCCTAGACCCTATAAATTAATTGGCTTGATGATAGTGCCGGGATTAGGGTTAAGAAGCAAGCACTTGTAGCTTTCTCAATTAGGAGTTATGCGGATGAACTATGGTGTGATGTAGTGCATATGAGTGCGTGTCACTTGTTGCTAGAGAGACCATGGCAGTTTGATATGAAGATAAGCCATGAGGGGGATGCTAATGTTTACACTGTGGCGAGCCATAGCAAGAAGATTAGGTTACATCCGTTACCTCCACAAATCACGCCTAAGAAACAAGAAGAGTATAAGAGTAGTATGTTCTTGACTACAAAGGAGATGGAGAAAGAGATTGAGGAAGAGGGAGTAGGGTATGCCTTATTCATTCGTCATTCACAAACCTTAATCTCAAAACCTACATTCACACCTTTATAAGAACTTATGGAGGAATTTGGGGACGTATTTCCTGATGAATTACCCCAAGGTTTGCCTCCAATGAGGGGCATTGAGCATGCAATCGATTTGATTCCTGGAGCCCCATTACCTAACAAACCTGCTTATAGGTGTAACCCTGAAGATTCAAAGGAGATTCAACGCCAAATTGAAGAGTTGATTGAGAGGGGTTATGTTAGGGAAAGTATGAGTCCATGTGCGGTGCTTGCTTTACTTGTGCCCAAAAAGGATACAACTTGGAGGATGTGTATAGATAGAAAAGCAGTGAACAACATTACCATCAAGTATAGGTTCCCTATGCCTAGGCTTGAAGATATGTTGGATGAGTTACATGGAGCCACAATTTTCTCCAAGATTGATTTAAGTAGTGGCTATCATTAGATGAGGATTAGGGAAGGGGATGAATGGAAGACTGCTTTCAAAACCAAGTAAGGTCTCTATGAATGGATGGTCATGCCTTTTGGTCTTTGCAATGCTCCTAGTTCATTCATGCGCCTAATGAATGAGGTATTACGCCCTTTCCTAAATAAGTTTATTGTTGTTTATCTTGATGATATATATACTTGTTCATAGTAAGAGTCAAGATGAGCATCTTTGGCATTTGAGAAGTTTGTTTGAGATCTTAAGGAACCAAAAATTGTATGGCAAACAAGAGAAGTGTACTTTATATAAAGATGATCCGGTGTTTGCTAAGGAGTTAGAAAAGCCTAGCCATGATTATTCTGTCCAAGAAGGTTTTTTGTTCAAAGGGAATAAGCTATGCATTCCTAATTATGGCGTGAGGGAGTTGCTTGTGAGGGAGGTGCATAATGGAGGGTTGACTGGTCATTTTGGTGCTCATAAAACTGTGGATATCTTGAGTGAGCATTTCTATTGACCGTGTATGATCAAAGATGTTCAAGGGGTGGTTTCTAGGTGTGTTAGTTATCAACAAGCCAAGAGTACCTTTCATAAGGGTTTCTACACACCTTTACCAGTTCCAAACATGCCTTGGGAGAGTATAAGTATGGATTTCATAGTGGGATTGCCTAGAACTCAAAGGGGAAAGGATTCTATTATGGTTGTGGTGGATCGTTTCTTAAAGATGGCACACTTTGTTTCCATGCATAAAACTGATGATGCACAACATGTAGCTGACTTGTACTTTAGGGAGATTGTGAGGTTGCATGGTATTCCTAGAAGTATAGTCTCAGATAGGGATTCCAAGTTCTTGAGCCACTTTTGGAAATCTCTTTGGAAGCATGTTGGTATAAAGTTACTGTAACTCCTCGACCTTCATGCATCCTTATTAACTTAATTAATCAAGATTAGTAGCGGAAGACCTAGATTAGTCGTCGCATTACCGCCGTACTTTCCACTTGAGGAAAATACAAGACGACATTCAACATTAAAATACAGTGGCATTACTTTGATTCTCCACTCTTTGAAAGAAACATTCTAATAATTAAATAACATTTTCTAAAAATTCCCGAAGAGTTACCTTTGTAAATTGGACAACCCAAAATATAAAATAATAATAACTTCATGAAATTTAAATAAATAAAATATACATTGCAAACACGACAATAAAAATCCATATTTCAACCAAAATAAAAATAAGAATATCCGCAACATAATTAACTTTAACAAATATAATTAGCATTAAATAAAACGCTCTTAAAAATCGGGTATTACATCCTACCACCCTTATAAAAAGTTTCGTCCTCGAAACTTGCAATAAGTTAATCAAGAAAACAGCAAGCTAAATTCATTTAGACAAAAACCAAGACCTCAAGCTTTCATGGCTTCGTTAGATATCCAACCTCCATTCCGCCATCATCTTTCGTATCTCTACTTCAACTCGACTCGCGGAATCGAGGAGCCAAGAAAGCAAAAGGGGCAAACTTGGTGGCATTGGACCTTAATTTGACCATTCGGTGAGATCTCATTAGTAAAAACATTTTACTTGGAAGAAATATCATAAAGAATAAAATTCTTGGAAATACTATTACAAACCACATAATGCAATATTATGGTCTTCTACTCATATAACTTAAGACCAACTAGGTCAAGGTATAACCACTTAAACTCCAAGAGGGCATTCATCGTCCTATTTCTTATATCTTAGGCTCTATCAACCCAAATAGTTATCAAAATCAACCTCAACTTTCTCAATGTCTAAAATTCCCAAAGGATCATACCTAGGCGATGCAAAGTCTAGGACTCCGCAATTCCGGCTAGGTTTCGGCTCTAATACCAACTTTGTAACGCCCCGACCTTCATGCATCCTTATTAAGTTAATTAATCAAGATTAGTAGCGGAAGACCTAGCTTTGTCGTCGCGTTACCGCAGTACTTTCCACTTGGTGAAAATACAAGGCGACATTCAACATTAAAATTCAGTGACATTACTTTGATCCTCCACTCTTTAAAGAAACACTCTAATAATTAAATAATATTTTCTAAAAATTTCGGCAGAGTTTCCTTTGTAAATTGGACAACCCAAAATATAAAATAATAATAACTTCATGAAATTTAAATAAATAAAAATATATATTGCAAACACGGCAATATCCATATTTTAACCCAAATAAAAATAAGAATGTCCGCAACATAATTAACTTTAATAAATATAATTAGCACTAAATAAAACGCTCTTAAAAATCAGGGTATTACAGTTACTTTTTAGCACTTCTCATCATCCTCAAACAGATGGGCAAACGGAAGTGACTAATAGGACTCTGGGGGACTTTGTTGCGTGGATTGGTAAGTAAGACTCAAAAGGATTGGGATGTGAAGTTGTGCCATGCTGTGCCTACAATCGATCACATTCTACAACAACTACTCGTTCTCCATTCGAGGTAGATTATGGTATTAATCCTTTTGTGCCTATTGATTTGTTGCCTTTTCCTAGGGGTGATCTTGTTCATGTGGATTCAAAGAAGAGACTTGAATTTTTTCAGAAGACATGTGATCAAGTGAAGGCTAAAATTGAGAAGATGAACCAACAATACAAGGAAAGAGCTAATAAGCACCGAAAGCAAGATGTATTCCAACCTGGTGACTTAGTGTGGGTTCATCTAAGGAAGGCAAGATTTCCTAGGAAAAGAAAGAACAAGTTGAGGCCAAGGGCAGATGGTCCATTCAAGGTATTGGAACGCTTTGGTTATAAGGCATACAAGATTGAGTTGCCGGATGACTTTGGCGGGGTTAGTACTACCTTCAATATTGGTGCACTACCACAAAAAAGGCGTAGGAAACCGGATTACAACCGGTCTCCATCTCACAGGTGTCCTAGGTTAGGAGACCAGTTATGATGTCTAGTTTCTTTTATTTAATTGAGAGACCAGTTAGCAGCTAAACTAGTCTCTTAGGTAAGTATGCACGTAATATGTAAAGAGGCTAGGAGATCAGTTAACATTTAAAACCAGTCTCCTTACTTTACCCTTTCAAACCAGTTATTGACCACAACCGGTTTCTTAGGTTTATTACACATTTTTAAAAAAAAATTGGAATAAATTACAGTATAATACATACATTATCCTGTAACTGCTCCTATATTTAGGCTCCTTGTATATATGCTTCTTTTTTTATATATAAAACAATATATAAATAGCTACAAGAATATTAATAAATAGAAATTCATGCTTTCTCTATTCATCATGTCAAAAAAAAATATTTGCTACATTATTCAAAAATAATATCTCTCAAAGCGTCAATTTCTTCTAATAATGTCTTAAAAATAAAGTTTCTATAATATAATGATATCTACTAAAATTAAAATTCAAAAAAAATCAAACAATATGTACAATTCAAACTAGACCACATCCAATATTGTCGTTGTCTTCAATCTCCATCATCTTGTGTTTGGTTGTTTAAATAAGTCACCCACATATCTCTTAACTCGTCAATCATCTCTTGCAAATAAGTGATAAGATTCTTAGGAAAGTACTACAAAATAATTTCAGAAGATTATAATTAGAACTAGGATATTTTTATACGGTTTTTTCACCCAGTACCCCCGAGTTTTCGAAAAATTCACCTGGTACCCTCCATGTTATCAAAATTCACCAGGTACCCCTCAGTTTTAAGTAAATACATCGAAATGCCCCTAATGACTAACGACGGTTAACGCTGTTAGTCTTAAACCTCATTAAACCCTATTAGACCTAATTAACCTAACTAAACCCTAACATCTAACTTCTAACCCTACCCTAACCCTAACCCTAACCCCACTACCACCCAACCACCAACCCCTCCCCCACCCTAACCCACCCCTGCAGCCCCCCACCCACCCCTCCCCCACCCCCGCAGCCCTGCCATCCCCCCTCCCCCCCACCCCCACCCCTTGCCTTATCCCCTCCCCCCACCCCATCCCACCCGCCGCCTGCCCCCCACCCCCGCCGCAGCCACCTCCTCCCTCTCCCACCCCATCCCACCCCCCCGCAGCCCTAACCCCCACCGCTTCACCCACCCTCCTCCCCCCCACCCCCGCAGCCCCTAGCAGCCTCCCCGCGCCCCCACCCCATAAAGTGCGAAAATCGAGTAAAGTTCGGGTTTCGTCAAGCTCTTGGTGCGAAAATTCCGGGTTTCGTCAAACTCAAACTCAAAAATTTCGGGTCAAGCTCCGCATTTTCATTTGAAGAAGAAATCGAATTGAAAGAGGTGGGGGTCATGCAAATGGGGGCAGAGGGTGAGTGGTGCGCAAAATTCGATCTTTGCGGGTGGGCTGCAAAAGTTCGGCGGGGTGGGTAGAGGGAGGGTTAGGGGTCGTGGGGGCGGAGTCGCGGAAATTCGGTGGGGGGAGGGGGGGTTTGGCAGTGGTGGTGGTGGGGGAGGGGGTTCGACAGGTGGTGGGGGAGGGGGTTTCGGCAGTGGGGAAGGGGGGGCCGCGGGGGTCTTTGGGGTGGTGGGGGCGCTAGGGTGGTGGGAGGGTGGTGGGAGGGTGGTAAGGGTTAGGGTTAGAAGTTAGGGTTAGTTAGGAGTTAGGTTTTAGGGTTTAATTAGGTTAATTAGGGTTTAGTTACGTTAATTACGATTAAGACTAACGGCGGTTAACGTCGTTAGTCATTAAGGGTATATGAGTGTATTTACTTAAAACTGAGGGGTACCTGGTGAATTTAGAAAACATGGAGGGTACCAGGTGAATTTTTCGAAAACTCGGGGGTACTGGGTGAAAAAACCGTTTTTTATAAGTTTCTTATGCACAAACTCATAAATAACAAAGAGCAATAACAAATTAATATAGAACCATTACGAAAAATTATACCTTTGATATATAAGTCAAAATCTAGAGAGAATCATACCTTGGAACGCCGAACAATTGATACAAATAAAAAACGACAAACAACAAAATTCACAATCACAAAGCAAAAAAGAAAAACAACAAAATGTACATATATAAAACTATGATCTATGATTATGGTAGAATATACGGATTTTTCACCAGGTACCCCTGTGGTTTGACGAAATTCACCTGGTACCCTCGCGTTTTCAAATATTCACCAGGTACCCCTAAGGTTTGGAAAAATTCCTGACATGCCCCTACCGTTAAGTTTCCGTCACATTCTTAATTCACCATTTCCCCCTCTGGTTTGTGAGAATTTAGGATTCGACGATTGCCAACATTTCCACTCGTATTTCATTTCTCTCGCCACAACTCACCATTGTTACTACCAATCACCCAAGAATTCCAATTGAAACTGACCTCTTTGAATTTTTTGCAAAGCTTTAGCCAAATTGGAAGCAACCCTATGAATAAAGTGTAATTACTAGATGATTCAATCCAAATTCTCTCCTCACAATAACACAATGAGCTGAGGAAGCTTATCTTCTACAGCTACACCCACGAAAAGAAGGGAGGAGGAAAGGAAATGGGGTTGTTGTGTTGGTGGCGTTAAGGCGACAAGAGGGAGGGAGGTAGGGGAGGGGTGTTGCGGTGGTGGTGTCGGCAAAGAGGAGAGAGAGTGGGGCGAGGGTGAGAGAAATAGGCGGATTAAGTATACCCCACCACCCCCACAACCCCTCCCCCCATCCCCAACCCCGCTGACCCCCCCCCCCCACCCCCCAACCCCACGCAACCCTTCCCCACCCCTAACCCCGCACGCCTTCCCCCCCCACCCCTCGCAGTCGCAGCCCCTCCCCCACCCCCCGCCGCGCAACCCCCTCCCCCACCCCTCGCAGCCCCCGATTCGATTTCCCTCCCTTCCCTCCCACCCGCGTCGAAGTTTCCCCTCCCTCCCTTCCACCCCCGTCGAGTTTCACTCCTCCCTTCCACCCCCGTCGAGTTTCGCTCCCTCCCTCCCCCACCACCGTCGAGTTTCGCACCTCTCGGGAAAATGGAAGCCCGTAAAATTGAAAATAAAAAATCACGGGGCGGGGGGCCGCGCGGGCCGTGGGGGCGTGGGGCCTGCGAGGGGTTGGGAATGGGGCTGGGGTGGTGGGAGGGTGGGGGAGTGGGTGGTGGGGTGGTGGGAGGGTGGTGGGGTTAAGGGTTAGGTAGAGAGATGGGTTAATTAGGGTGTAAAATAATTATTTATGCCTAATTATAGTTAATTAGGATTAATTAGTATTAATTAGGTTAGTTAGGGGTTAATTTCGTTGATTTAGCCCTAATGACTAACGGAGTTGAAGTCCGTTAGTCATTAAGGGCATTCTGGTGATTTTTCAAAACCTTAGGGGCACCAGGTGAATATTTGAAAACGCGAGGGTACCAGGTGAATTTCGTCAAACCACAGGGGTACCTGGTGAAAAATCCGATAAATATAAACGTGTGATTTTGATGTACCTCAACTACTATCAAGTTAAAATGAGCTTTTCTCTCTCTCTTTCTCTCTCTCTCTCTCTCTCTCTCTCGCTAATGGAAACTCCTAATGTGAATCGATATGAAAACCCCAAATTAATTAAGGAACAAGACAAAATCCTTAGGTCAAATTGGGCCGGATGCTAATTTACAGTAGGGAGGAAGAGAACACATACAACAAAGTTTAACATCTATGATTGTAAAATTATTGATCAATTAAGTTGAGAAATTATACCAGAGGAAGAGGAGCAAATTTTCGTGAAAATGAAACCAACTATCAACAACAAGAAACCTAATCAACACCAAAGTTATAGTCCACTATGGAATAGTGTACAAAGAAAACAATCAAACCTAAGAGAGATCATCGGCGCCGAAGATGCTCAGACCATGGGAGTTGGTATGGTTGCCGCTAATTCACGCAATAGTAAGAAGAATCAATTGGTTATACTCATCAAATTGTGCCGAGATACTGGAATATGCCGAGTAATTAAGGTTTTAAATTGCTAATTCGCACTGTTAGGTTTAATTTGCTCAAATAATAGGTGAAATTATTGTGGTTTCACGGTATATATAACAGTTAGGATCAGTTCTTTGGGAATTCAGGAAAGAGAGAAAATGGCTCCTATATTGCAACTGATATGTGTGAACTATGGAAGGAAAGAGAAAGAAGAGCGTTTTTGTGTTTCATTGATAGTAAATTTCAGAAAATGAAAAAAAGGAAATATAGGAAACCAATTTTAGTCTCAATAAATTTCCTATCTTTGTATAACTTTCTTAACAAGCCTACATTTTAAACTTAGGAAACTAGTATTGGAAAGTCAATGGTTTCTTATGTTAAGAAACTGGTTAGAACACCCAACATGTTTCCTATAAGTGGTTCCTTTGGGCTTTTTTGTAGTAGTGGTGATCTTTATCCTTATTATGATGATGAGAATTTGAGGGCAAATTCTTTTGAATATGGGGAGAATGATGTGGATTCAAAGGCATTTGTGCAAGAAGAGCCGATTACCTTGGTGTTGGATACTATAGGGTTCAACTTATTTGCTTCTAAACAATACTTTCTCACTTGTATTACTTGGAGTAGTGTCGATAATGCATGAAAAGTGGAGAAATGGAAGTTTGGAAGACATTCCTAGTTCTGTTAGGAATGAGAATTGCGTGCAAGATAGCATTCTTCGTCGCAATCCTGTTTGCTGATGTAGCGTCATCTTCATGCCAAATGTTTATTAAGTTACTTGAATTCTATTATAGTGTTGTTTTGGCAAAAAAAAAGGGGGAAATTGAATCATGAAACTATCATGATCAGCGCACTTTCATGAACATGTAGACCTTTTGTATGTATTGATTTGCGGCGAGATAATAACAGGTCTCTGTTGTTTTGATTTTTGACGTGTAATTAAAATAAAAATAATAAAAACAATTTATTGTGTTTTCTTAATCAGTTTTAGATTTATTTGTTTAGGTTAGACTAGTATAAAGCATGTACCAAAAAAAAGAGATATTGGTTAAAGATTTAAGTATTAAAGTTTGGAACAATTATTAATGAGTTATAGTGTATAGGTCAGAGAAGTTCATAGAAAAAAATGCAGGTTTTATATGATGGCTTGTGAATCTGATTTTTTTGGAATCTAAGTAGTAATTTTATGTGAGTTGAGTATTAATTATTACTCAATATATATTTTAGGTACCCGATTCGTAGAAAGAAATTTTTAGTGCGTAGTTGTGTGGTAATCACACTTCAGAGGTATGTATTAGTACTAGATATTACTAGTAGTGTTAGTAGTCATAGTTAGTATGCTTAGTTATCTATTCCGAAGCATGATAACATTTAGAATCATGATTAGGGAGCGGAAATTGTGTGTTATGACGTAGTAGTACTTATAATATATATGTTTATATGATTTTCATTTTTATAAAAGAATAGTCATTATATTATTGTTCGTGAATTAGTAATTTTTATTAGTAGTGGACATGTTATTTTACATACCATGACTATTTGAGTTAGTATCATGATTAATGTTGTTTATGAGTTTATTTTATCAACATATTCATATTGAAAGGGCAAAGTTTGCAAGATTTAAGAGTCTTTTGTGACTATTTCAAGTTATGTTTATTGTTGAACAATTTTCAATTATATTTAGAGAGACTTTATAATTAAATCCCTATCAAGGTGTAAAAGTTTAATAAAGGCGAGTTATTATTATGTGACCAATCTTAATTAATAATATAAAAAGAAATTATAAGTGTTCATATTTGTTATTATTTTATCATATTGTTGGACCTAATAAAAAATAATTACACTTAAAGAGAAAAGAGAATGACATGAAAACTCATAGGATGGTTCCCTATTGAGTATTGAACAAGGGGGGAGAAGTAGTCTTTGAACTACCTTCTCCTGCACATATTAACTTTTATGACGATACAGTTAATTATTTTATTATAATCGAGTTAGATAAGTTATATAATTAAGCTTCCTTAAAGTTAGTCAAGGACACTTCTCGGGGGTATGACCATACTGATTTTCAAGGTTTATCTACTAAAGGCAGTGAAGGACGCTTTAGTTATTCAAGGTTTAGTAGCCCGTATGATTCCAAAGTGAGGACGGTGCCCGTTCCATGCCAGATCAATACTAATAAAAGTTATGGAGTCATTTACTTTTTATATTCCTAAGTCAAGCATGATTTGTTGTTACAGTTTTCTAGTATCATGTTTAGGACTTATATTATATTAATTTGGTTAAGTACGTACTCATCATTAGCTGACTTGTTCTTTCTGTGTTTGGTTGCATGTTCTATGATGATCCATAATTTCTTATAAATTAGGGGGGAGCAGGTTAGTAACAAATTATCTAGATTCATGCATGAGAGTTAGCAGTTGGAGTTGGATTTCATTTTATTTCTATCAGACATTGTGTTTTATTTATTTCTTTCTTAAGTTCAGAATATTGGATTTATAATATTTTAATAAGGTGCCTTAAAGGGTTTCAACTTGTAGCTTAGTTATTTTCAGTTCAAGTCTTTCGCTGTGTTATTTTCAAAGGTTAGCAAGTTTGATTTCTAAAATTATTATTCAGCTTTATGCGTATCACCGTGGCGGTAACATGTTCAGATTCCTCCAATTTACTTAGTATGATATTCATTATAGTAGGAGCAATTTAGAGGTGTTACAAAGTGGTATATCTAGAGCTGTAGGTTTTATCCTAAAAATATTATTTTTATAAATTATTTTGAAGCGCTTTGTAAAAAAAGGGAAATTACGTTCGGTACCATTGTACTTTGGGATTTTCCATTTGGTATCAAATTAGTTTTTGGATTATATATGGTACCACTATAATTTAGACTTATTCTTTACCGTAATATTTCATTAAATAAAATATTAGTTTTGGGTTAAACAGGGCTAGTAGTTTGCCTCGTTTATGTGCCTTGTGCATCGAGAATTGTTCAGCTAAGATTTGGGAGTCATTTTGGCTCTCATGGGTCAAAATAGAAGTCGAAATTGGAGAAAAACGACTAGAACCTCGTTTCACGTGTCAAGAAATGCCAACTTGCCAATTGGACCTAAAATTTGATCGTTAAGGACAAAAATGACTCCCAAAACCGTAATTACGCAAAATTAGACAAATCCGTAACCCTATTTAAACATCAAACTAACATTTTGTTTAAAATAATGTTACTGTAGAGAATAAGTCCAACATACAGTGGTACCATATAGAATCCAAAAAAAAGGGTACCGAATGGAAAAGCCCAAAATACAATGGTACCAAGTGAAATTTTCCTAAAAAATTAGTCTCTCTAGAATAGGTAGTTAGAGTGTATTAGAAGCATGTAGACTGTAATTTTGTATGCATTTTAGAGCTAAATATGAAGTTATTATGTCAAGCATTATTTATTTGCTTTGTGAATAAATTATATTCCCTTGATGTTAAGTGTTTTATGTTCTTTTTGATGTGTACATGAAATGCATCATTCGTACAAGTCCTAGTTCTGTTAGGACACTCTATGTAGCTCCCTACTTCTGTTAGGAAACTATGTATTTTATTTGCTTTATAACTCTTTTGTTTGATTTCTTTGTCATAATAGTTTAATTTACAATAGGTGTTTATAGTATGATAGTTGTGTGGTTTATTTAAGTTAGACGTGTGATAGTTGATAGAATAGTTTGTTGTTCTATGTTTATCTTCTTTAGTTTCCTAGTTCTAGTTGGTTTAGCATTCTATGTAATACTTATATAGATTTTCGGCCATCAATAATATTATTATGCGTGTTTTGAGTTTAATTCTATGCGAATTATTGTTTTTGGAGAGAATCCAACTTGTTTGAGGAGTGAATCCATTAAACCTAGTTGAGCTTTGGCTTGGATTAGTCAAGTTCTTCATATCCCTTAGTAATTTCGGCCATCCTTGCTGATTTTACATCAAAGTATTCGAATCTCGCCTCAATTAATCTTAAAGATTGCATCTTTATATCAAGAAACTTAAAGAAACATTAAAATACATCCAAGATTGTTCAAGAAAGTCTAAACTACAATCCTAAAGAGCCTAAATTTGTGAATCTTTATTAAAGAGCCACATCAAAGTGGTGTGGCTGCTATTTCTTCCACCATAATATGTCGTTTGCTATTTGTTACATGATCTCAAACCGTGGCAGTTATCCATGCAATCCTCGTCTGAAGAAGTTGCACTTCGACACCAACAACTTGCTGCCCAAGTTGGTGCTTTAGCCGACATGTTTAAGAAGTTCCAGCGTGATGCACACTTTGCAACACCACCACCACCACTCCATCATCAACCTAGGCGTGAAGAGGAGATTAAGTTAGTCGATTTGCCTTCGTTTGATAGCGTTCTTGACCCGGAATCATACCTTGATTGGGAACGTCGTGTCGAAATGCTATCCTTAAACTTTCCAAGTATGCCTCTTTATGGTTTGATTCAATGAAGCTGCTTAGTGAAAGGGAAGGGAAACTAGCCATTGATTCGTGGTCTTCTCTTTAGGCCAAGATGCGTAAGCGTTTTGTGCCCCGCACGTACAAGTGAGAACTTTATGTAAAGCTCAATTCTTTGCAGCAATCCTTCTTGAGTGTTGAACAATACATCAAGGAGTTTGTGCGGCTCCATATGGCGTGTGATATAAATGAAGCCGAAGAACAAAAAAATGCTCGGTTCCTTGTGGGCTTGAAATCCTCCATAGCTAATCTGGTCGAGCTTCAACAATACGCCACTTTTGATGACCTATGTAATCTTGCCTCCAAGGTTGAATGACTGCAGCAAGATGCACGCTTTAAGAAAAATTTGTGGCCTAAACATGCTGCTGCTACTTCGGACACCTCACCCTCTCCTTCTACTTCAAGTCTTGATTCGGTTGTCGACAAAGCCAAGGATAAAGACACCGAAGCATCTTCCCCTATTGTGCCTCCAAGTTCGAATGTCAAGGGTAAGAAAATAATTTGTTTTCGTTGCCAAGGGCTAGGGCATGTTGCCAAAAAATTTCCGAACACATCCCTTGTCACATGAGAGGAATACTTTGCCTTGTTGGCCCAAGAAACGCAGGTTTCGCCTTCTCCTTCTTCATCCAAGACCGAGCCTGTGCATGATGACTCTTTTTAGACGAAACAACCTATTTGTGCACCGGAGCATGAGCCAAGGAATTTGATTTTGCGTCGTTCTTTACTTTCTTCCAGGCACGAGGAGGGTGAAGATGAGCAACGCACAAACCTCTTTCATTCGAATTGCTTAATTAATGGTAAAGTTTGTTCGTTTATTATAGACAGTGGATCTTGTACTAATGCCTGTGCTTTGTCGTTGATTGATCCATTGAAGCTGCAAACTAGAAAACATCTGAATCCCTATAAGCTAAGTTGGCTTAATGATGATGGTGTTTGGGTGCGCAAGCAAGCACTTGTAAGATTTCGTTTTGAGGAGTATATGGACCAGATTTAATTTGGTGTGATGCATTGCCTATGACGGCATGTTCCTTATTACTTGGTCGACCGTGGCAAAGTGATCGGCATGTTTTATGTAATGATGCACTAATGACTACTCGGTGTTGATGGGTGCCAAACGTTTTCTCCTCAAGTCGTTACCCCCACGCACTCACCACTCCAAGCCACTACACGATGCTACTGCCTCCATTCTTGATGATCCGCCAACTACTCCACAAGATGGTTCACATGTTTGTTTAGTTTCGTGCCACCACGAAGTGCTGGACTCCGTATCTAACAAGAAAGAAAGGCGTGTAAACTATCTACATATGCGCCAAGGTACCAAGTTAGAAAAGGGAGATAGAGTATGGTTGTTCCTCAATGCACAAAAGCTTCATATTAATCACAAGTTCGATTAACCTATGGACGAAGGACGTTTCAGAATCATTGATAAACTTGGTTATGAAACTTTCAAGGTGATGCTTAGTGATGGTATTTGCGTTTCTTGATGCGTTTCTTGATACGAGAAATCACAAGGTATAGGCTCTTAGGGTTGTAGTTTATCTTTTCTTATAGTTTCTTGATTTAAAGATTAAAATTTTAAGGTTATTTAATGATTAAGTTGAGTTCTTTGATGATCAATCAACAAAGATGGTCGAATGAAACAAGGGATATGAAGAAATTGACTAATCCAAGCCAAAGCTCAACTAGGTTTTGTGGATTCACTCCTGAAACAAGTTGGATTCTCCCCAAAAACAATAATTCACATAGAATTAAACTCAAAACATGCATAATAATATTATTGATGGCCTAAAATCTATATAAGTATTACATAGAATCCTAAACCAACTAGAACTAGGAAACTAAAGAAGATAAACATAGAATAACAAACTATTCTATCACCTATCACACGCCTAACTTGAATAAAACACACGGCTATCATACTATAAACTCCTATTGTAAATCAAACTATTATGACAAAGAAATGAAACAAAAGAGTTATAAAGCAAATAAAATACATAGTTTCCTAACAGAACTAAGGAACTACATAGAGTGTCCTAACAGAACTAGGACTTGTACGAATGATGCATTTCACATACACATCACTTTTTGTGGTATAAGTAGTCATGTAATGTGTTTAATTAGTATAACTATTATTTCTATTTTTTTATTCTTTTTAAGATGTCTAGATTTGATGCTAAAAGTGTGCTATTATTTTATTTAAGAGTGGAAATATGTACTTTAGTGACAAGGTTGTCATAAGTAAGAAGGATTAAGGTACAAGGTATCAAGTAGATATTAAAGGAATATTTTCTATAGAGATGTATTATTATTCGTGTTCAAGTGACTTGATTATATGTATTAAATTCTTGTGCTAAAGTTTTAATTTTAGGAAAAGTTAGAAGGATTTTGTATGATCAATTATTAGTAATTGATTTAATTATTGTTACTTGAAATTTGTGGGTTATGTCATGAGTTTATAAAAGGGTAATGTATAGTTAAATTTTTTAACTAAGTGTGGTTACTTATCAATTAGAAATATATGTGTTATCACAACATATAAGGAGTTAGTTTATAATATAGAGGTAATCCTACTGAATTTATTGGATTATTTGAAGTACAAATACAATTATGTGACGATTAGGATATACTTCTATTTCACATAAATAAGTTAAAACGAGCCTATCATCGCCCATGACAGGAATCAAATGGCAGGAAGAGGTCCACGAGGTGGAAGTGGTGGTAGAGGTGAGATAACGCAAATGCAAGAGATACAGGTCGCTCTTGGTCAATTTATTCAAGTCACAAATAACTTGGTGCAGGAAAGGGCTAATGCTCCTAGAAATAATATTAGTGGAGAGATTTTTGAGAAAATAGGGCAACATAAGCCACCTTTCTTCACTGGGAAAGGAGACCCTACTGCTTTAGAGGACTGTATTCGAGATTTCATTGGTTGTTTGAAACAATTAATTGCCCTGATAACTTAAAAGTGATAAATGCTGTGTTTTATATTCAGGATGAAGCTGATATTTGGTGGAATCAACACAAAGCTGCACTTCTTGCTACTGAAGGCTTTGGATGGGAAGAAGAAGGCTTTGGAGTTCTTATCATTGACAACGGAAGGTACAAAAATGACAATACAAGAATACTACCTGAAATTTATTGAGCTAAAGCGTTTTTCACCTGAAACTGTTCCAACTGAAGAAATGAAAGCTGCGAGGTTTGATCTGGGTTCAGACTTAGATCTTTAAGGGAGTCTGGCAGGAGAGAATTTCACTAGCATTGATACGCTGTTCGGAAGAGCTACTCACCTTGAGGGCATCCGAAAACTTAATCAGGCAATATCTAGTGGAGATAAGAGGAAGGAGAACCCCGCTCAAAATTCCCAAAAGTTTGATAAGCACCAGAAGCAAGGAGGCAATTCTCAGAATAACAACAATGGCAATTATCGAGACAACAAAAATCAGAAAGGTGGAAGGGCTGAGATGATCTACTACTGTAAAAAGTGTTCAAATAATCATCCGGGTAAGGATTGTGAAGGAAATCTGGTAGAGTGCAATAATTGCAGCAAGGTGGGCCATAGGAGCTATAAGTGCTACTCTAGGAGTAAAGGTACCAACGGGAACAACAATCAAAATCGTTCTAACAACAATGGAGGCAAAAATAGTAATGTTCAGAACAAATTCCAAGGAGGGAAGAATTCTTAACAAACTCACGGTGGAAAATCAAGTGGGAATGGAAATGGAAATAGGAATGAGAATAACAATAATGGTAATGCTCCAGGGAAGCTCCATGTTATGAACAGTGGTGAAGCTCAGGCGTCTCATGATGTTGTCACGAGTACCTTCTTCATAAACTCGATACATGTTAGCATTTTATATGATTCAGGAGCCTCTTATTCCTTCATCTCTACCTCGATTGTTAAGAAACTTAGTCTTAAATCTCCTAAATCTATTTCTATACCCATAACTGTTTGTTCTGGGGAAGTAATTAATTGTATGTAATGTCATGAGGGTGTAGATATATGTATTGTGGGATTAAATTTTCCTTCAGACCTCATTGATTAGTTTGAGTTGGGTGGTTTAGATGTCATTCTTGGGATGGATTGGCTGGGAAAATATAAGGCTAAAATAGATTGTCGAGCTCATGAAGTAAATCATAATAGCCCTTCAGGAAATTATATATCTTATCAGAGATGGAGTGAAAAACCACATCGGAGAATTATCAGTGCTTTGAGGTTGAAAACCTATGTCCAAAAAGGATTTCCCTTATACTTTTGTTGTGCTAGGAGGATAACAAAGGAGGAGTTTCGAGTGGATGATGTCCCTATTGTGAATGAGTTTCAAGATGTATTTCCAGATGAGATTCCAGGAATGCCGCCTAAAAGGGATGTTGAGTTCACCATAGACTTAGTACACGGGGATGGGATAAGACCGATTTGAAAGCTCCTTATTGTTAGGTTCCCTGGAGAAATGAATGAGTTAAAGGTTCAGTTAGAAGATCTATGAGAAAAGGGTTATATAAGGCCTAGTATCTCTCCTTGGGGTGCGCCTGTTTTGTTTGTAAAGAAGAAGGATGGTAGTTTAAGATTGTGTATTAATTACCGCGAGCTTAATAATGTCACCATAAAGAACAAGTATCCCTAACCTAGGATTAATAATTTATTTGATCAACTAAAAGAAGCTGGAATCTTTTCTAAGATAGACTTGCTTTCGGTGGTATCACCAATTGAAGATAGTGGATCAAGATATACCTAAAACTTTCGGGACTCGTTATGGTCATTATGAGTTCACTATACCGCCCTTTGGTTTGACTAATGCTCTAGATGTTTTTTATGGACCTTATGGGACCGTGTTTTCGGACCTTATTTGGACAAGTTTATTGTAGTGTTCATAGATGACATCTTGATTTATTCCAAGACCCATGAAGAGCATGAAAATCACGTTATTACATCTTTACTCTTAGAGAAAACCAATTGTATGCTAAGTTCTCTGAGAGTGAGTTTTGGCTTGAGAAAGTGTCATTCTTAGGTCATTTTATTTCTAACAAAGGAGTGTCTGTTGATCCAAAGAAAGATTAAAGTCATTAGTGAATGGCTTGTGCCAAGAGATGTTCTTGAAGCGAGGAGTTTATTAGGGTTAGTTGGGCATTATAGAAGGTTCATGCAAGATTTTCCTCGTACAACTCGACATATGACTAACCTCATGAGAAAGGAGACGAAGTATATGTGGACTGAAGACTGTGATAAAGCATTTCAGACTTTAAAGAGTAGGTTGACTTCAACACCTGTTTTGACTTTGCCAGATGGGATAGAGGGTTTTGAGGTCTATAGTGATGCATCAAAGAATGGGCTAGGGTGTGTATTTATGCAGAACAGAAAAGTGAGAGCTTATGCCTCGAGACAACTTAAACCTTATGAAGTTAATTACCCGACCCATGACCTTGAATTAACTGCCATAGTCTTTGCACTTAAAATTTAGAGACACCACCTTTATGGAGTAACTTTTAAGATCTTCACATACCATAAAATTTTAAATTATATCTTCACTTAAAAGGATCTTAACATGAGACAGAGGAGGGTGGTTAGAGTTGATTAAAGATTATGATCTTGATATCCAGTATCATGAAAGGAAGACCAATGTAATAGCTGATGCATTGAGTAGAAAGGCGAGTCATGGAGTAAATGCTTTGGTTGTAGCTAATAAACTTAATTAGGAATTTCAAAGGTTAAACATAGAGGTGGTTCACCCTAGAGAATTAGAAGTTAGCTTGAATGCCTTGACCATACAACCATCTTTCTTCCAGGAAATCATTGATAATCAGCCTGGTGATGTGAAGCTCAAAAAGCTGAAGGAAAAATTAAAAGAGGGGAAAGCTGAAAGGTTCACAATTCAAGAAGATGGGGGTATACGCTACAAGGGGAGATGGTGTGTGCCTCAAAAGTGTGAGGAGTTGAAGAAGAAGATCATAAAGGAAGCTCTGTACATCATGGGGGAGAAAAGTCAAGAGTGAACATAAGAGACCTCAGGGAAAGATTCAACCCCTAGATGTTCCAATTTGATAGTTGGACTCGATAGCTATGGACTTTGTCACCGCGTTGCCAAAGACAAGAGGAGGATTGGATACGATTTGGGTAGTAGTTGATCGCTTGACCAAATCTGCTGTATTCATACCTAAGAAGGAGAAATGGAAGATGGAGCAACTAGCAAAGGCCTACATGAAGCATGTAGTCTGACTCCATGGAGTACCTTCAGACATAGTTTTCGACAGGGATTCAAGATTCCTATCAAACTTTAGGGAAGCGTTTCACAAAGCTTTTGGTATTAAACTTCTCAAGAGCAATGTTTTTCACCCTGCAACAGATGGGCAGACCGAGAGAACCATTCAAACATTAGAAGATATGTTGAGAGCTTGTGCTTAGGGGTGTCAAAAATAGACCCGATCCACAGGTCCACCCACATCCGATCCACATCTGAGCTGTTCCGATCTGACATAATCAGGTTTCCCAACCGATCCATTCCGATCCGGAATCAACCCAACCCAGCTATTGTTTATGTAGATTTTCGTCTTGACGTCACAGGCTGTAATTGGGACGTCAATCAACTAGATTATAATGATTTATAGAAGATCAATGCAAGGGGATCAATGGGAAATGACACAATAAGATGGTGACGCGGAAAAACCCTAATGAAGATGGGTAAAAAACCGCAGGTGGATGTGAGTCCACCAATCCACTATATGCAACTGACGTTCAAAGTGAACGACAGTTAATACACCCTAGGATGATAGACCTAAGTACAATAGTTTGTATGTAAACGAGAATGAAAGTGTAAAATGATGTTCAATGAAAATAACTTGTGCTCTTGAGTATTTTGTGAGTGATAGCAGTTTGTAACTTGTGTCTTTCCTCTCTGATCAACGAGCTTTATATACATTTTCCACCACTTGACACCATCCCTGGAATCTCGGAGGTAGTTGCACACAATCTCCATGATCTTCCTATTTCCATGCCATGACATCTGATCATATATTCGAATGTTGAACCAACGGGTAAAATGAAGACCAAGTCTCTCCCAATCTTCGCTGGTCCGTTAGCATCTTGACTGAGTCTTAACGTGGAGTCTCTTTTCGATGCGTCAACGTCAACCTGTGAAATTCAGCTATAACAGTTTGCCCCCCAATTGTTGAAATGGGGATACCAAAAGAGTCATGAGACAATTGCAAGATCAACGACTAAAAAACCTGTACAATCGAAACATCTGTCATAGCAAGTTTACATACGTTACAACACATGTCATAAGATAATGCAAAATAATAAACCGGATAATTTGCTTAGCAAAGGATAACCCAAAGGTCAGCTGAAAAGATAAAATTTTTCAATGAGATAACTCAAGCTTTGTCAATCAGTTTTTATCAGTTGCTCATCAATAATTACAGCGGTATAAAAAGTCGTGCCAATTTGATCATTGCCACACGCCAAACACTTAACTTTCTTTCTCTAAAAGTTCTCCAACCTTGCTCTTCTCCAGAAATCTCCGGAAATCTCAGCTGAAAGCGAATAAATTTGCCAGGTAAATCTCTAGCTTTAATTTTTCACGAATTTCTTTTTGCAATTGAATCAATGGCTCCAAGTAGATGTAGCATTAGAAACGTTATTAAGGCGCATGAAAAAGCAAAAACCAAAGAAAAAGTAGTAGAAGAGAAGAATGAAATTTATGATGAACAATCAACCATGTCTGAGGAGGATTTAATGAAATTCTTAGACTTAGGAAATTTACCAACGAACACAATTTTGAGGAACGCGAACCGGATGAACGTCATGAGGACTGTCTTGACGACTGGGTTGTTCTTTATGAACGCCCTTTCAAAATAAGGTTTAGGCTACCCTTCTCCCCTTTTGTTAGGGATCTCTTACAGATCTACATAGTAAGCCCGCGACAACTAATAATGCCCCAAGTTTGGAGAGTTCTTAGCGTTATTGACAGAGTAACCGCGTTGTGGGATGATCCTTTCACTCTCCAAGACCTTATGTGCTGCTATGAGGTTAGGATCAAGAGTAAGAACACATTGACGCTCCACGTCAGGGCGAAGAGGAATGCATTGGTTGAAGGAGTATAGTCGAATGATAGAGGCTGGAAAAACCGATATATCTTCGTAAAAAAATCATCTTTAGGAAACTTAGGGAGTTTTTTGAATGGAGGCTGGAACATAGAAGGTTCTTAAAATTTCTTTCGAGTTTTCTTAACATCCTGTTGTTAACACTGTCCTTACGTCATTCTTTTCACATATCTGAACCCAAAACTGCTTGGGTGTCGAGAAATTTCTAAGCAAAAGCGTGAAGAGTTTTTAGAAGTGGACGTAGAAGAACGGTCGTTCAAGAGAGTCATTGTCGCTGATCAGGGTAGCTGCTCTTCCATGGCGTCAGGTAGTTATTGCACTTAAAAATCACCAATCGTCATTTCCAATTTCGTCTTATCTTGATTTTGACGCTTCAATCTTTCCTCATGACAGAATCTACTCAATCCAGGCAGAGGGGGTCTATGGACCAGCGATCAATAGCTGAAGCGTTAAGGAAGAGGAAAAGGGAGAAAGAACGTTCGTTGATGTCTTCCCCAGTAGCGTCTGACAAGCAAAAGGGTCTTGACGTTGTCCACTTAGAGGATAACGATGGGAACGCACCTCCAACGAAGATCTGGAAGCCTGAATTCACTGCTCCTCCCGACAAAGAGGGATCTTCATACATTATGACCGTGCCTAACGACTTCATGTCTTTAAAAAGGTCAATTTGGCCTGAAGCTGAAAAGTTGCTCTTTCCTTGTGCTGCGAGTCGCTTGCGTGAACGTTCTATGCCAGGATTGATGTCGGACGACATCGAATTACTGTTTTAGATATGTTAAGTAATTTCGAGCAATTTCATAAGTCAACATTGTTTTTTAAGAGTATTACTTCTTACTGGTGTTTTTTTATTTCAGGCATCTTAGAATTTCTTTATGGCGAAGGACGAGATGTCCTCACTATTCAAAGGCCATTAGACAATGAAAAGGAGGATGGAAAAGAGAAAAGCAACGCTGAAAGGGAAGGATTTAGAACTTCAAAAAGCCCAACTGAAGATGGTCAATATGGAAGAATCCTTGAAGAAAAATGGAGAGGAGTTGGAGCTTTTAAGAAAGAAGGCTTCTGGCATCGAAGAGGCGTCTCGCAATGAGGTGGAAACGCTACAAGCACAAGTCGCTGCCCTGAGGAATGAGTTGGATGGGATTGAAGCAGAAGTGACGACCCAAGTTAGTGCAAAACTGATGTACCAATTCATGATGGGGTGTACAGCATCGTGGGACCCTAAAAAGGAGATCCACCTTTACCTGGAGAGGCTTAGTTCAATGAATGATCTGATGGACGAAGACGACGTAACCAAGGTGAATGTGGAGTCACCCTTGGACGTTGGCCAGCAAGATGGCGATGTTTCGACAGCGCGACATTCATAGCGTCTGATGTTCACGACGGCGATAATTCGGAGAAGGAGATCGTGCCGGGAACCCTGGCGTCTGAGAAGCCTACTGACGCAGCTGATGTTTAGCTGTTTATCTTTAGCCTTTGAAACAATTATCTTTTAAACAATTTACTTTGTCAATTTTTGTGTCACTCACGGGAGTGACTAAAACATACGTTTTGTTACCTTTTGGGCCATTCATGGGAATTGTCATAACTTTCGGATAATTATATGCATGCGTTTTTCTTGCGTTTTAACATTGCCGTTTGTCTAGCGTCACATGATCGATGGCAGTGCTAGAAACCTCTTTTGTCATTTTGCTTTGTTATCTTTAGAAAAGAATACATATAAAGCAACATATGTTTACTTACTTGGATCTTATAGATCATGTGTTTATGATGGCATTATCTGATTACATCTGCTGTCACAAGCTTGTTGCATTTATTACCACAAGTGTCGTTTAAGTAAACGTCAGAGCTGATGTCGCATGAATACGCATACTTTATTATCTTGGACAATATTTGATTTATTGAAAAAGGTTGTCGCTGATTGCCATGCCTGGATGCGACGAAGTTATTGATTTCAAAACATGAAAAGCTTGGAAAAAGAACGCACAGTAATTCTTCATCGTTGAAATTTCAACGACGTTGCGATGACATGTACATCACTTATTGAAAACATAGGAAAAGTAAGTTAATCTACATGACACTATAATACTTAGCTAGAAATGGTGTTTTTTGAGATGGGCAGCGTTCCCGCTCCTTGGGGCCATGGTTCCATCGCGTCATCGTAACTGATATGCCCCATTGCCAACGACTTTGCTGATCTGGTAGGGACCTTCTCATTTGGGACCTAACTTACTTGCGTTTAGCTCTTATGTGTTTTGTAAGACTTTCCTTAACACCCAATCGCCTTCACTGAAGATTTTAGCTTGTATATTTTTGTTAAAACTCTTTGTGACGATATGTTGTTGTGCTGCCATTCAAACTAATGCTGCGTCTCTTTGCTCTTCTATGATATCAAGGTCGTTAGCCATTTCGTCGCGATTCTGCTACTCAGTCATTAGACCATACCTGGCAGTTGGGATGCTAATCTCAGACGGAAAGACTGCTTCGCAACCATATACCAATGGGAAAGGCGTTTATCCGGTCACGGTGCATGGCGTCGTGCGATTAGCCCATAGGATGGATTGTAGTTCTTTTGCCCATTTCCCTTTCCTAGCTTTGAAATGCTTCTTCAGCGAATCTATGATGGTCTTATTACTGGACTCAGCTTGTCCATTGGCTTGAGGATATCTGGCGTCGATGTCATTAGTGTAATATTCCGTTAGTTGCAGAAATGTTTGGTTTTATCACTTATGAACTGCGACCCATTGTCGCATATAATGTCTGATGGTACTCCAAACTTGCAAATAATGTTTGTATGTATAAAAGAAATTACCTCTTTGTCACGTGCCTGTTGAAACGACTCTGCCTCTATCCATTTGGAATAATAATATGTTAGTGCCAACATGAAGACCTTATGTCCTGCGGCTGGAGGTAGCTTACCAACTATATCTATTCCTCATTTCATGAAAGGCCAAGGAGTCAAAGTAGGATGAAAAATTTAAGAAGGATTATGCGTCATACCTGCATGTCATTGACAACTGTCACATTTCTCGACGTACTTGATTGCTTCCTGCTTCATTGTTGGCCAGTAGTAACCCATCCATAACGCACGATTGGATAAACTGTGTCCGCTAGAGTGATTACCACATGTTCCTTCATGGAGGTCTTGTAGAACTTGGCTCCATTAACGCTTCTCCAAACACCACAAGTATGGCCCTCCTACGGATTTTTTGAATAATACTCGGATGACAACATACCTGGATGCTTTGAAGCGCAACTTTCTTGCTTCTGCTTTGTCATCTGGCAACACATCATTAGTTAAATAGTCTAAGATTAGCTTGGTCCAGTTGGTACTTACCTCGACGTCGTCATGGTTAATGTCGCTTATATGGTCGTCGTCGTCGCTTATTGTGATAACGACAACATCTGTTATTTCTACTTTCTTACTTATTGCTGGTGTCATGAGGTGGACGATTGGGATGAATGTGAACGACGAATCTCTCAGGGTCGATCCCAAGTTAGCGAGTGCGTCAGCTTGAGTATTTTGGTCTCTTGGTACCTGCATTATCCTAAAAGGGTTAAACATCTTACTTTTATCCTTTGTGACCTCCAAGTATGACGCCATCTTTGAGTCTTTAGCAGCAAATTCTCCTTTAAGCCGGCTGATTATTAGGAGTGAGTCACTATATACTTTCAACGACTTTACCCCCAAGTCGCTAGCTAAGGTCATTCTTGCAATCAACGCTTCCTTCTCCGCTTCGTTGTTTGTCACTTTGAAGTCGCAACACCTAGACCAGCACCACGAAAATAAGACGATTCGTCAACAAATAACGTCCAAGCGTCATTACTGACGTGGCTGATGCGAGCGACTTCTTCATTTGCCAACTTCTCTAGGCCTGGACAGAAGTCTGCCACAAAGTTAGCTAGGGCTTGCGACTTGATTGCGGTCCAGAGTAGATACTTGATGTCGTATCCACTTAGCGCTATCGCCCATTTTCCCATGCGACCTGTCAATTTCGGTCTACGCAAGACACTTTTAATCGGGTAGTTAGTCATAACAACGGCAATATGGGTTTCAAAATAATGTCTTAGCTTTTTGACAGCAGTAACTAAGGCTAGTACAAGCTTTTCAAGAGATGAATACCTTATACCTGGTCTCTGCGTCTAATAAAGACCAACTGACGTAATAGATTGAGAGTTATTGACTTTCCGCTTCTCTGGTTAAGACTGCACTTACTGACGCGTTACTGATGGCCAGATAAAGTTGTAGCGTCTCTCTGTCGCCTGGCTTGGATAGTAAGGGTGGAGTAGCTAGATATTGTTTGAGCGTCTGCAAAGCGTCCTCTTGTTCCTTTGTCCAATCAAATCCCTTGCTCTTTCTTAGGATGTCATAAAATAGGTGGCATTTGTCGGACGATCTTGAGATAAAGCAGTTGAGCGCAGCGACACGTCTGGCTAACTTCTACACTTCTTTGCCAGTCCTTAGTGATTGGATATTTATTAACGCTTTGATTTGGTCAGGACTTGCTTCGATTCCACTTTGCGTCACGACGTAACCCAAGAATTTTCCTGCAGCAACTCCAAATGTACATTTAGTGGGGTTAAGTTTCATGTCGTACTTTCTGAGGACGTCGAACGCTTCTGATAAATGTCGGATATGGTCATCTGCCTTCTTGGATTTTACCAACATGTCGTCGATGTAGACTTCCATTGTGTTGCAAAGTTGATCTTTAAACATTTGGTTAACCAGCCGCTGATACGTCGCACCTGCATTTCTTGGTCCAAAGGGCATAACCTTATAACAATAAATACATTTGTCGGTGACGAATGTTGTTTTCTCTTGGTCGTCCGGGTGCATTAGTATTTGATTGTATCCAAAATATGCGTCCATGAACGCCGAAGGCTCGTGACCCGCCATCGCGTCAACCATGGCATCTATGTGTGGAAGCGGAAACGGGTCCTTTGGACAAGCTCGCTCAACGTAAAGTCGATGTAAACTCTCCACTTGCCAATTTTCTTGCCGACAACAACGACGTTAGCTAACAAATCGTGGTATTTAACTTCTCGCACTTTACCTCGTGTCATTCAATTTCCCGGACCTCGTCGTTTATGATTTGATTGCAATCCGTGCGAATTTACGACGCTCGCTGCGGGTTTGTGTTATGGATCGACGTTCAACTTGTGTGTGATCACGTCCGGCTTATACCTATCATATCTTCATGGGACCATGCAAAAACAGCCTCCGTTTAGCCTTTAAAAAATCAATTACCCGATTTCGCAACTCAAGCGACAAGGTAGTTCCAACTGCACGACGCGATCCGGGAAATCTGGATCAAACAAAGACTTCATCGCTTTGCCGCTCGTCAGTTCATATGGTACCGATCCGTTTGTTAATTGCTTGATGGTCGCTTTTGGTGGCTTGAGCGATGAACTATAGCATTCTCGGCTGACTTTTTATTCTCCTTTGATTTCTTGTACACCCCATTTCGTGGGAAACTTGAGCGTCGATGATAAGTGGAGGGCACTTTCATCTTATGGATCCAAGGCGTTGAATTTGGTCTCGCAAGTTGACTGGTCGCGTAGGTAGGCAAAGTGATCTCGCCAACGCTGGTTTTGCGTTTCTCCGCCGAATCCAACCAGACCGTTGACTTCTTCGTTATGTCCCCGTCATCAAGACCCATACCTTCCAAGGCGCTTTTGAACAAGATGTTGGGAGAGCTATTGCCGTCGACCCCGTACTAGGTCGTGAGCAAGATTTCTAAGTGTCAAGGAGATTGACCTACCCATCGTGATGCTCTTCATCGCACACGTCGTCGTCACAACCGGTGATAGACATCACTTCCAATTTTCCTTTCGTCATCGACTTGCAATCTTTAGGAACTTTGGACGAGGGGGTCGTCTCTTGCTAGCCTTTTGGTCTGCTGAATACGTTAGTCCACAAACGTCGATCCACCAAAAATTACATTAATTACCTTAACGTGTGAAGGGGATGCGAGTGGATTATGCTTCTGCGGGTTTTTATCGAAGGACGTTTTCCCTTCGTCACTTTGAGAAGGTCTTATAGATGTCCCTTGTTCAACATAAAAGCGACTTCTCTCTTGAGTGCTATACAATCTTCATCCAGTGGCCATGGTCGTGATTGAATTGACACCATTAGGTTTGACCTTTTCGACGGCCCGGTTGGTCGCTCTTTCTGGTAACGAGACAGGTGCATCGATCTTCGTGAGAGTGTTTACGACGCCTCAACATCGATCGAAAAACCATACGACTCAATGTCAGTATATGCGTTGGAATCTGTCTTCGCGTCTGTACCTGCACATTCCGACACGTCATTAACATTATGTACCCTGGTTAGGCCGATCAGGGGTGAGGCCTCCGAATAGCTGTCTCTTCGGGTGTGAATGCCTTGCGATCACTTGGACCATCCGATACATGATGCGTCCGATATGGTGTTAAGGATCACATCATCTTCTTCTAGGCGCATCTGTGCTAACGCTCCGGATTTGACTTCTTGAACGGCCGCGCATGGGTACTTGTTGAGGCGATTGTATAATTTTCGACTCGAGGACGAGTCATTTCCTAAACATTCAATAGCAGTTTTAGTATCTAAATCTTTGATTCCAATCATTTCTTTATTAAAGTGCTTATAATAATCACGAATAGGCTCTACGGGTTTTTGGACGACGCCATATAAGTCACTGGTCTGCTTCTCAAGGCTACGACTCCCTTCAAACTTGCTGTAAAATTTGTTGACCAAAGTTGAGAAGTTGCCAATGCTTCCCGGCCGGAGATCCGAGCCTTGAGAGTTGGTCCGGTCAGCGTCGCTCCAAAGGATTTGCCACATGCATGTTTCGACTAGGTGCCATGGAATGGACGCTTGCCACATTCAGTCGCTTATTAGGCGACGTTGCTGGGTTGGGTCAGATCCGGTCATAGGGTTGCAGTCCGGGATGGCAAGATCTCTTCAACAAACAGTGATGCCGCATAGCCATCTCGATGCTCCTGGCAACTGAGATAATAGTCGCATCATCTGCAGATTTTGCCTTTCAATCAGAGCCATTCTCTTGGCCATGACGTCCCCTTGTTTGGGAGGACCGTCTTCAGGGGTTTCACCGTTTCGACCCGCTTCACCTCCTACGTCGCCTATATCGTCTCGATCTTCAAAGTCGTTGCTTTCTTCGTCGTGAGTAAGGCGCATAGTAGAGATGTCATTGACGTTGCGAGAACATCGTTGCTTGGATGCCTTAGTTGATGCCAATTCTTCTTGCAACTTTTGAACTTGCTCTTTTGACGTAGTGAAATTCGGAGGACAGATGCCCATTGTCCTTCTTCATTTGCTTCATTTGAGCTTTCATTTGCTCATAGGCGGCTTGCAATGCGCGGGATCCATTAACGTGGAAAGAGTAGGGACGTTTAGTCGCTAACGGAAAAGAACGTGAGATCTAGCTGATGGCCCCACGGTGAGCACCAAATTGTTTATGCAGATTTTCGCCTTAACGTCACAAGCTGTAATTGGGACATCAATCAAGCATATTATAATGATTTATAGAAGATAAATGCAAGGGATCAATAGGGAATGACACAAAGAAGATGGTGATGCGGAAAAACCTCAATGAAGATGGGTAAAAGCGCGTGTGGATGTGAGTCCACCAATCCACTATATGTTAAATCGATCCAAAATGAAGCAACGTCAATACACCCTAGGATGATAGATCTAAGTACAATAGTTTGTGTAGAACGAGAATGAAAGTGCAAAATGATTTTCAATGAAAATAACTTGTGGTCTTGAGTATTTCGTGAGTGATAGCAGTTTGTAACTTGTGTCTTTCCTCTCTTATCAATGAGCTTTATAGACATTTTCCACAACTTGACGCCATCCGGAATCTAGGAGGTAGTTGCACACAATCTCCCATGATCTTCCTATTTCCATGCCATGACATCTCGATCATATATTCGAATGTTAAACCAACGGGCGAAATGAAGACTAAGTCTCCCCAATCTTTGCTGGTCCGTAGCATCTCGACTCGGTCTTAACGTGGCGTCGATGTTCGTTGCATCAACGTCGCCATAACAGGTTATACTCGAGCATATCGTAACCTAGCCCAATGCTATCGACCCATACTTAGTCCGAACCTAGTGAGATCCGAATACCAAAATTCGAACCTAATTCGCATCCGACCTAAAGTCAACCCGAACCTAAGTAGACCCGAGAAAACTCATTTATACCTAACCCATGTCAATCCACCGCATTATCGACCCGACATTATCAATCAAATATGTTTTACTCATAAATTTAATTCATGTTCTTAAATACTTCTATAAGATATTAAAAAATTGTTATTAATTTAATATCTTGGATGTATTTGCTAATATGATTATAGTTAACATTGGTCAAGCTTATTAACTTGTTCATTTATGTATTTCTTGCGTTGTCGCGCACATAGATATGCGTGTGCCGACTCGAACCTCGATTGACATCGATAATGACTAGAAACAAACTGACTTAAACATATAATGGATGATTCCAACTCCACCGAATCCGACTTCGAGGCGACCAAGCCCATCCGAACACGACTCCGAGACGACCTAAGTCCATCGGAATCCGACTTATGTCTACCCAAAATGGATTTGAGCCCAGACGAAATGGTCCGACCGATACCCAACCCGCACCCGAGTATATGTTGGTCTGGGTGAATCCGACCTTAATGGCCCCGACCCAACCCACGCTCGATCCGAGAAAGGCCTGATCCTAAGTACCAATCTTACCCAAACACATCCCGACCATCTCCGGGCCAACCCGTACTCCACCTGGATCACCCATGCATTGACACCCCTAAATTGTGCTATGGAGTTTCATGGTTCGTGGGATGATCATTTGGATCTCATTGAGTTCTCATACAGCAATAGTCATCATGCAAGCATTGGTATGACACCTTTGAAGCACTTTATGGTAGGAAGTGTCAAGTCCCGGTGTGTTGGAGTGATATAAGTGAAACCGTGGCGTTGGGACCACAATTAATAGAAGACACAACAAATCAAGTGAAGCTCATCCAAGAGAAGATTGTTCGCTCCAGGATCGCTGCAAAATCATATGCAGGATTTGAAAAGCGAGGAAGAAGAGTATGAAATTGGAGTGAAAGCTCTTTCGAGAGTGTCACTATGAAAGGTGATAAGATTTGGAAAGAAAGGGAAATTGAACTGAAGTTTATTGGCCTTTATGACATTGGGAAAGAATTGGGAAAGTAGCCTAGCAACTAGCTCCATCCTATGAAGTTTTTCATGTGTCACAACTCAAGAGATATGTTCCAGACGTTTGCATGTGCTTCAACCAGGCACGATCGAGTTAGATGAAACCCTTTCTTATGAGGAAAGACAAGTCAAGATTTTGGATTAAAAGGTGCGTAGTACAAGGAATAAATATGTTAGAATTATTAAGGTGTCAGTGGGTCTAACCAAGTTTTATGAGAAGGCAAAATAGGAGGTGAAGATGTGAAAATGAAAAAGAAGTATCTAGAGTGTTTAAGCGAGTACGTTGATTGTCGGGGGACGTCACTCTTTTAGGGTAGATAGGCGATAGCATTTCGCGCGGTTATGATTTTATGCCTCATGTGCTAACGTTTCGTTTGTCAATTGATTATTCCAAGCCCAACTTAGCACTATGTGATTTAAGTGGTAGTTTTCTCACATTACCTTAGTTTCATTAGATAGTCTTTGAACAGAGGGTGCTTATCGTAATACTCCGTATTTTCATCTTTTTTATAATGTTTCTAGGTGAGTTATGTAATTTAAAGGGTTAAAAAGCGTTTTAATGTTTTCCTAAAGTGAACTTACCAAAGATTGTAAAATGAAGCTTTTTACCTAGTAGAACTTAAAGTTGCATCCCTTTCCAACTCGGGTTTGACTAAACCAAAGATTAAACTCGTTTTGGCTAAACAAGAAAAAGGGAGTACTATTTCTCTCTCTTAGTCTCGAGTTACAAAACGTTACTCGTGTTTCCATCTTCAATTGATTACTCATCTCATCTCGTTAGGTGAAGGGTATTTGCTCTTAATTATTTCATTAAATTTAGTTAGTTATTGTTTTGTTTTGGCATCAATTAATTAGAAAGTTCCAAAAGAAAAAAAGTTGGTTGCATTCTTTGTGGCATTCCTATTGGCTTTGTAGCGTCATCTTCTATGCCAAATCTTTATTAAGTAATCTTGAATTCCTATTATAGTGTTTTTGTTGCAAAAGAAGAAGTGGGAAATTGAATCATGAAACTATC